>JAVKPL010009474.1:0-37872 GCA_032173675.1 Gastrolobium villosum
CTGCTCGATTACGGTTCTGTAGTTGCCCCATCCTTTTGTACTGGCGAGCTTGGATAATATATCTGCCCTGTTGTTTGCGTTTCTTGGGACATGGCTGATTTCAACTTCCTCGAAATGTGCAATTATCTGCTTGACGTGTTCCAGATATTTTACCAACAGGGGTCCCTTTGCTTGGTAATTACCTTCGACCTGTGAGGTGACCAGCTGGGAATCACTACAAATTCTGATTTTCCGAGCTCCAAGCTCCTTAGCCTGAAGGAGGCCGGCTATGAAAGCTTTATACTCCGCCTGATTATTTGAGGTCTCGAAATCCATTTTCATGGAATATTCCACTGTCACTCCCTCTGGACTTTCTATTATGACTCCAGCTCCACTTCCCTTTGAATTGGAGGATCCATCCACGTATATGGTCCATTTATCTGGATCGTCAGAAGAGATGTGTGGTGCCGAGGTTAGTTCTCGGACAAAGTCGGCCAGAGCTTGCGATTTGATCGCCTTGCGGTTTTCAAATGTTATATCGAAAGCAGATAATTCTATTGCCCAGCTCATCATTCTGCCTGCTAAGTCGGGCTTATGTAATACCTGTCGGATTGGAAAATCTGAACGAACCAGGATCTTATGGGCTTGAAAGTATGCCCGAAGTCTTCGAGCTGAGGTAAGGAGTGCAAAAGCTATTTTTTCCAACCGTTGATACCGCAGTTCGGCCCCCTGCAGGAGCCGGCTTACAAAATAGATCGGTTGTTGGCCTCCGTCGTCTTCTCGTACCAGAACCGAGCTAATAGCCAGCCCCAACTGACAAGTAGAGGATTAAAGTTTCTTGTTCTTTGGGTTTGGCCAGTATGGGGGGGGAAGCTAACCTTTTCTTAATTTCTTGGAAAGCAACTTCACAATCTGCATTCCATCCGTACTGCACCTCCTTTCGTAGTAGTTTAAAGAATGGTAGAGCTGTTTCCGCCGACCGGGGTAAGAAACGGGTGAGAGAAGCCAGCCTTCCAGTCAACTGTTGTATTTCTTTTTTATTTTTTGGTGCCGTCATCTGTAATACGGCTCCACACTTATCCGGGTTGGCTTCTATACCCCGGTGGGTTAGCATGAAGCCCAGAAATTTTCCTACGAAGACTCCAAAAGCACATTTTGCTGGATTCAAACGGATGCGGTGCTGTCGTAATTTACTGAATGTTTGCTCTAAGTCCTGAATATGTGTTGCCATGCCAGCTGACTTGACGATCATGTCATCAATATATACCTCCACATTTTTGCCCAGCTGATCCGAGAAAACCTGATTCATCATCCTTTGATACGTGGCTCCCGAGTTTTTTAACCCGAATGGCATGACGTTGTAGCAGTAATTTGTTTTCTCTGCAATAAATGCAGTTTTCTCCTGGTCGTCAGGATGTAGTGGGATTTGATTGTAGCCTGAGTAAGCATCCATAAAGGACAAAATATGGAACCCAGATGAGTTGTCAACCAGCTGATCAATATTCGGCATTGGGTACGCATCCTTTGGACATACCTTATTCAGGTCTGTGTAGTCCGTGCACACTCGCCATTTCCCGCTTGGTTTCTTAACCATGACTACATTAGATAACCAGGTCGTATACTATATTTCTCGAATGAACCCTGCTTCCAGCAATTCTTTGACGTGATCTTCTAAGACCTGACGACTTTCTGAGCTGAGATTCCTTTTCTTCTGGGCCACCGGCTTTGATCCCGGATACACAGATAGCTTATGGCAGCAGAAGCCGGGGTCAACCCCAGGGATGTCGGATGACCTCCAAGCGAAGACATCGTGGTTACGACCGAGGCATGCAGCCAGGCTTCGTTTGTCGTCTGATTTCAAGTCTCTGCCAATTTTGGTGGCCTGTCCTGGTTCTCCAATGTTTATTTCCTCCAGTTCGCCTTCCGGTTCTGGTCGTGGCATCTGTTCCTCATCTCGCATATCGAAGTCGACCATGTGAACCGACCTGTGTGGTGTTGGGTTGTTGCCGGGCTGTCCGGGCTGCCTGGTTCCAGTAGAAGTACTAGGATCCCTCGTTGCCATACGGACAGATCTGAAATAGCAGTCCCGAGACTCTTTCTGGTCTCCAGCTATGGTGAGCACTGTACCCTGTTTGGAGATCATTTTGAGCTTTTGGTGTTTGGTTGAGATCAACATATCCCAATAATGAATGGTTGGCCTCCCCAAAATCATATTATATTCGGAAGGGAAGTCGACCACAATGAACCTCACCCTTTCAGATCTGTATGCTTCCTTGGTGCCTAATGTCAGCCGCAAATCAATGTACCCTTTGGGGATGGTATCTTGCCCATTAAACGCAATTAAAGCCGTGTTACAAGGCCTTAGATCCTCCTCATCTAGGTTCATCTTGTTGAAGGCCTGCCATAGAATAACATCAGCGCAGCTCCCATTATCCAAAAAGATTTTCTTGACCCTGCAATTCACCAATGTCCCGGTGATGACCAATCCATCTACATGGCCTGGTATCACATCTTCCAGTTCTTTCCTTGTGAAATACAGTAATGGTGGTTCTGTCTCGTCTTCTTTGAACTTAGGACGTTCTCTGATGGAGAGCACCTCCCTGAGGTATTTTCTTCGGGCATTCATAGTGTCTCCACCACCACCAAACGCGCCACTGATAACATTGCATTCGAATTCCGGTTCCTGGAACTCCTCGTCCTCGCGAGCCTGCTTTTTGCCGCGATTCTCGTCTTTAAACTTCTTATCATTAGACTGGTTGACAAACTTGCCTCCTCTTCTCTTTCGATTTCTCCATCCTTGAGTGCGGATGAGGTATTGACGCAATTTTCCTTCTCGTATATATTTTTCAATGGCATCACGAAGGTCCCAACATTCGTCCGTGGAGTGCCCGGGCCCGTCGTGAAATGCACAGTACCAGGATTGATCTAGGCCGGCTGGATGTTGTAGTGGTCGGGGTTTCTCCACCGCCTTCATTTCTGTGGAAGCCACCTCGCGCCAAATCTGCGACCGAGGAGCATTCAGTGGGGCGTATTTCTCATACCGTCCTCCGGTGGGGAACCGCTCTTCTGGCTTTTTCCCCCGCAAATCTCCCGGCTTTCGGGCTCCTTGCTTATCTGCTTGACCCGGATGATACTTCTGGTCAACATTCTCGAATTCCATCTGTTCGAGTTCTAAGTATTTTTTAGAACGCGTGTTGAATTCAACCAAGGTCCAGGGTGGTTCCTTATAAATTGATTTGGCCAATCTAGAGGTGCCGTGAAGCCCGGCGATCACCAGATATAAGTGAACATTTTCTGATAATCCCGGTACCTGGAGGGCGGCTAGTTTGAATCGATCTAGGTACCTCTGCAGGGTTTCGCCGGGTTGCTGTTTAATTTTGCCCAAGGCGAACTCTGATTTTGGCTGCTTTTTGCTAGTGGCAAAATTCAACAAGAATCGCCTACTGAATTCTTCGAAAGATCGAATGGACCCCGCCGGTAAGGATGAAAACCATGTTTGTGCCGCCCCGGTTAGTGTTGTTGCAAAAAGTCTAGTAATCAGAGGCTATTCGATGCCTTTGATATACATAGCTGTGTCAAACGCATCCAGATGCACCTGCGGATCTTGTGTGCCATCATATTTGACCAGCTCGGATAGATTTAAGTTGTCTGGATAGGGAGCCTCCACTATTTCGTTTGAGAAGGGGCTGTCATTGTACAACCCCCTATTGTATTTCCGCCTGTACACTCCGGCAACATCATCCGGGCTGCGTTGCTGGGGTCGGTGTATTGCAGCCACGTTGCCATCCGCTTGCAAATCCTGTGCGCCCAAAGATGTGTCCAACGTAGGTTGGATGATTGATCTCGGATTCAGGTGTTCCTCTCTGGATATCTATGGATTAGGTATCTGGGAGGAACGTGGATCACTGACACTGACCAGGGCGTTTGCCTCAAAGGAGTGTGTGTGTGATATGCAATGATTAGGGTTAGATTCTGTGTACCTTGTTGTTCCACCTACCTTCCTTATATAGCCCGGCTCTAGGGTTTGCTTGGGTTGGGCCGAGATGTAGAGTGGGCTTGAGTCCAGCCCATAACATAAGTATAACATTTCCGAGAAATCTTTTAATATATTCATATACATAATCTAACATACTGAGATGTTGGTTCCTCCTACATAAAAAATAAAGTCAGATTTCTATTAAAATATAATCGAATATAATTAAGTCGTAAATAATTACAATTGATTAAATTTATCTTTTATTTTTTCTTCAAGACATACTTATTTTATTTTACTCAGAATAAATAATACAATATAAGCAGACCTGTAAGCTTATAGATCAAGCCTTGTGAAAGTGGGTTTATGACCTTTTTATTAAATAGACTTTTTCAATGCTCAAGCACGACTATTTAATGAAATATACTAGGTCAAATCTAACCTCACGTGGACCCCTCTAAACCGGACCGGTCCAATTTCATCCCTAGTGGGAACCATTTCCCTTCCTTTTTAAGGCCCTTCTTTTAGCTTTTCCCTGAGGATTGAACTAGGAAGCGACAAAGGGGAAAAATATAAGATGGAGAGTCAAACAGCAGCAAATATCCCAAATGTGATTCCCAATGTTATTATACAATTATTTCTTAGTTGCCAGCTGCATCCAACGGAAAAGCGTAGAAAGTGCTATTTTTTTAAATTTTTTATCCAAATATCGTTTCCAAATTATATCATGTCAACTTTTTATGTCACAGAATCATCAGTAAACATAATTCTGGCAGTCTAGTACAAAGTTCTGCTCTCGTAACATTTGAATAAAAATTTTGTCAAAAAAATACTATTTTGGTCACTATTCCGTATCCAAACTTCTCACTTCTTGTTCTGAGAATATTAATTATGAGAAAAACAAACATGGGAAATATATTTTCATAATGTGACCCTTATATTTGTGTATAAAATCTTTTTTTAAATAAATAAAGGCTCATAATTAATTAAATAATTACCATTCAACATAAAAAAAAATCAAAACCCATTAATTATTACTAATAGTACAAGGGTTTCCATCTCCAAAATTATTTTTCTGCAAGCTCAAATTTTAAACACTATATAAGTCTCCCAACTGTTAAAAGCTCAAGCTTACTAATTTAGCCACTTTTTACAAGTGAGCTAATCCTCAATACTAGATATGACGAAAAATAATAAAAAATCTAGCAATTACTTAATAGGATTGAAAACTGAAAAGTTCAAATTCGTATATAAAAAAGTAGGGAAATGCATTTTTCATATCCTTTTATTCGTAGTTCGTAGTGTAACGTAGAAATAAAACACGTGAATAATACAAAGAAAAATTGAAATCGTTGAAAAACTTTACACCAATGTACATCGACATATTCTGACCAAATCATAGTTGACTCGGCATGATTCAGAGCACCATGAATTTTGAATTAATTAGTATATCACCAAACCTCAGTAATGGAAATGTCATTATTTCCAACAAACTCTGATCAAAGTATGATGAAGAGAATGCGTTCTCTAATTCCTCCGTTTTGTATCTTCATTAGACTTAATATTTCCTAGGATTAAATCTAGAATGGACCAAAATATAATTAGCCTATCCATGGGGTACTCAATTCACATCCTCTAAAGGCCAAAAGGTCATATGTAACAGTTGCACCCTATTTATGCAAGTCAAATTGAGTCACTTCCACCATGTTATTTATTTTTCGATCTTCGTCACCCAACCTTTTTTTCAGTGAAATCTTCACCCAACTTGATTAGAAGACGTTTATACAATGATTCAGTAGACAAAACAAGTAATTAGATATTTAGAAGACTTTATTAGTCACAAACAAGCACATGGATTTCTCAAGATTCACCAAAAGGACATCCACCTTATTGTCTTCTTCCTACAATCTCACACTAGATGGATTTTGGAACAGTTACCAAAATGTCACATTTTGTTAAAAAATTTATTCAAATGCCACGTGAACAGTATTTTTTACCAGACTGCCACGTATCATAATTCGCTACCACTGGTAGCGAATTTCGTGGCCAATAATTTCACGACACATGATCATATTGCAGACGAAATTTGCTACACAGTGTAGCGAATTATGACATGTTAGTTTTTTCCTGCGAAAGTGTGACACGTGTCAAAAAATCATTTACGAACATAATTCATTATACAGTGTAGCGAATTACTACCTACTTGACACGTGTTATTTTTGCTGACTGTGCATTCTAACGTGACATAATTCGCTACACAGTGTAGCGAATTACGTCACGTGACATTCTGGAAAAAATTACTGTTAACGTGACAATCTGGTAAAAACGAATAAGAATGATAGGTGTTAAGTTTTTTTTTTATCATCCTGGCGCCAAGCTATTTTTCCGCAGGACCTCCCCTACAGTATCGTCACTGCAGTAGAGTTTAACTACCAAGTTCGGGATGGATTGGTGTGGTTCCTCTACGCCTAGGACACCAGAATATCAAACCATGAGTGAAGAAAGGCATGAAATAAAAGAAAGCATATTGGCTATTCATAGTGAGACCCAAAGTGTGACAAAATGGTCAGTGTGTTCCATGTATTTTTGTATGAGCCCGAACTCGACATAATAATAACAGGAATTCTCCTAACTCTACACCACTTAATAAAAACTGTTGTTCTCAAATACTGGATTGGAGTTATTCGTTGAATAAAACCAAATCATCAGTTAACCTTTATTTTCAACTGAAAATGGCAAGCAAAATTGTGAGTAGAAAACCATATGAATTATATAGTTAGCATATATTACAACACTATGTGAATTATTATGAATCCTAATATATAAAATCCAACCAGAAAGGCACAAAATAAAAAAGTGGGGGGAAAAGTGCATCCTCGTACCATGTGCTTGTGTACTGATTTTGAGGGCAAGGGAAGCGGCGAATCACCTAGTGGGGTAGGTTAAGACTAAGCTTAAAAAGCAAGAAAAAAAAAAGATAAAAAAAAAAGGAGTAAAGGGGGTAGGGGGAAGAAAAGGACATCTGTTTGGAGATGGTAATTCCAGTGAGACCAGGTTTATAAAAGACGAAAGAAAATAAAAATAAAAATAAAAAAACCGCGTTTGACGTTGAATAATCAAATCCCATTAGTTATCCACCATTACAAGCCTTGCACCCTTTTGGTTCTGAATCTGTAAAATCCAAGGAAGAAGAAGAAGAAGAAAAAAAAAAACCCCCAATTGACCCATTTGATTAGATCGCCAACAAAGACCAAAACTTGGTGATCCATGGCTGACATAGTGAAGCAAATCTTGGTAAGGCCGATCCTGCTGGCAGACCAAGTGGCAAAGGCCACCGACGAGGCAAGCTTGTTCAAGCAAGAATGCGTGGAGCTTAAGTCCAAGACGGAGAAGCTAGCAGGGCTTCTCCGGCAGGCGGCGAGGTCCAGCTCCGACCTCTACGAGCGGCCAACGCGGCGGATCATCGACGAAACGGAGCAGGTCCTTGACAAAGCACTCTCCTTGGTCCTCAAGTGCAACGCTAACGGCCTCATGAAGCGCGTGTTCACCATCATCCCCGCCGGCGCGTTCCGCAAGATGTCATCCCAACTCGAAAATTCCATCGGCGATGTCTCCTGGCTCCTCCGCGTCTCCGCCCCCGCCAGCGATCGCGGCGACGAGTACCTCGGCTTACCCCCCATCGCCGCCAACGAGCCAATCCTCTGCCTCATATGGGAACAGATCGCTATACTCTACACCGGTTCGCCGGAGGACAGGTCCGACGCGGCGGCTTCCCTGGTGTCGCTGGCACGCGGCAGCGACCGTTACGGGAAGTTGATCATCGAGGAAGGTGGGGTTGGTCCGTTGTTGAAGTTAATGAAGGAGGGTAAGATGGAGGGTCAAGAGAATGCAGCACGTGCCATTGGTCTCCTCGGGCGTGACCCAGAAAGCGTTGAGCACATGATCCACGTGGGTGTTTCTTCGGTGTTTGCGAAAATCCTCAAAGAAGGTCCCATGAAAGTGCAAGCTGTTGTTGCCTGGTCTGTGTCTGAGCTTGCTGCTAATTACCCCAAGTGTCAGGACCTTTTTGCTCAGCACAATATTATAAGGTTGCTCGTTGGCCACCTTGCTTTTGAAACTGTTGAAGAGCATAGTAAGTATGACATTGTTAGCATGAAACCCACATCAATCCATGCGGTTGTGATGGCTAGTAGTAATACTAGTAATTTGAAGAAGGAAAATGAAGATTATGACAAGCAGGTCCAGAGTTTGAGTCGGATAGCACATCCCTTGGGTGAAAGATCTAAAAATCTGCATAGAGTGATCACAAGTACCATGGCAATGCATGCTGCCTCCAAGCAGCTGCCAGAGTCTAATCAGGGAAACGAAGCAAATCGAAATTCTCAGGTTAGTCATCACAAGAGCAGTGGACTTGGTAATGATGGTAAGCAAGGCCATCAGCGTAACTATTCTCATTCGGGAAGTAACATGAAGGGAAGGGAGCATGAAGACCCTGAGACTAAGACCAGCATGAAGGAAATGGCAGCTAGAGCCCTCTGGCATCTTGCTAAGGATAACTCCCTCATTTGTCGTAGCATCACAGAATCAAGGGCCTTGTTGTGCTTTGCTGTTCTCCTTGAGAGAGGACCAGAAGCTGTGCAGTATAATTGTGCCATGGCAGTGATGGAGATTACATCAGCGGCAGAGAAAGATGCTGAATTGAGGAAATATGCATTCAAGCCTAACTCTCCTGCTTGCAAAGCTGTCGTTGATCAAGTGCTTAGGATTATTGAGAAAGCAGATTCAGATCTCCTAATTCCTTGCATCAGGACGATTGGGAATTTGGCAAGGACATTTCGGGCTACAGAGACAAGGATGATTGGTCCCTTGGTGAGACTTCTTGACGAAAGAGAGGCAGAGGTATCCAGGGAGGCATCAATTGCCCTTAGGAAATTTGCCTGCACTGAAAACTACCTTCACCTTGATCATTCTAAGGCAATTATTAGCGAAGGTGGGGCAAAACACTTGGTTCAGCTTGTATATTTTGGAGAACAGATGGTTCAGCTTCCAGCATTACTTCTGCTCTCCTACATCGCATTGCATGTGCCGGACAGTGAAGAACTTGCACGGGCTGAGGTGCTCGGAGTGCTTGAATGGGCGTCCAAGCAATCTTCCATGACACAGGATGAAACCCTCGAGGAATTGTTGCAAGAATCCAAGAGTAGGTTGGAGCTTTATCAGTCTAGAGGTTCTAGAGGATTTCATAAATTACATCAATAGGAAGAAAATAGTACATTGTCATCATTGTTAATTTGTAAAGGTTTTTCAGTCCTTCGCATCTGTTCAATAATTCTCCCACTATGTATACAATCTATTCATTTCAAATGTTCAGATCCACTTTCAACTATCTAGAGAATTGTTTTCCTATTTCATCTCTTCCACTTTCCACTTTCCACCTTTCCCTCCCCTTCTTCTATGTCTGGTACTCTATAGTCTATACTCCACAGGTATCAATGTCAAGTTAGATTGTGAGCTAAACTAACCCTGAACACATGGTACGAGTGACCATTTCTCTTTTTATCTTTTGAGGATATTTTTACCCTCAAAGTAGATCATAAATTTTTGCAGGCTTTGCTGTCTACAGTTGTTTACTAACTCATCTGCGTTGGACCAGATAGAAAAAAGATTGAAAAGAGTACTAGGAGAATACTTTTAATGATTACCCAGTTTTTCCAGGGACGAATAGAAAGCAGGGAATATATTCACAAGGCTTAGTTGACCTGAATGTTTGGAGGCGGATCATGGTCCAAAGGGTCGACTAATAGAGTTGGACGTGTTCAAAATAACCCACGTCAGGTTTAGTTATATTTATTTTGATTCCATCATGTCCCCATGCTGCTTTTTGTTTTTGAGAAAAAGTATTCTCCTACGGCGTGCAAAAACGCCATTGACTATACTTTGAAAAGTGGAACCAAGAATTAGGCATATCCGAGGGTTGTATACTTGTATTGTTGATGATAATACGTTGCTAACAACCTCTCAACAAGAAAGATACTATTCGAGTCCGAATGGAAGCTAGCTATGATACTTAGCGGGCAAAATATGAAATGTATACTTATCAATTATTCAAAATATGAAATGTATACACTTATAAATTGTTCAAAATATTAAATGTATACACTTATCAATTGTTGCTTTCTCTGCCGGGCAAAATATCTGGATTGCATGATTTAATTCCTTAGGAAACCAAGAATCATGAATGAATACAAAATGAAGCTGAAGTCAGAAGAGCAACGAAATATGGCAAAATCAAAAGGCAGTCAAAACAAGTGTAAAATTCTATTGCTGAATAAAACATAAGCAATCCAAAATGAAGGTTTCGACTCAGCGCCAATGTTAGCACAAGTCCCTGGCACATTGCCAATCACAAAAATATAAAAGAATGTAAAGCAAAGGGTAGCTACTAAACTAAGTTTAAGATTCACCTCAATGTATCACGTTCATTTCTTTGCATTCCGACCGACTGGGTTGGTTAGAAAGAGAATCACAAAACCACAGGAGAAATAATTAGAAACTAAATTAATCAAAATCCTATTCTACGTACGACATTAGTTCATTCATTTAAGGGATTTGGTTTTCTCATACCGCGTGATAATTCAATTCTCATGTTGTGACTCAACTAATGGTGGACCCCATATTTATTAAAAAAAAGAAAAAGAAAGCACGTATATAAAAGGGTCGCTAATGTAATTCACAGGTCCTCTAATAGTGTTTCTCACAAACACTCAAACACACAAACAAGTCTCTGAATATACCTCTTCTGAATTACTGTATCTTTCAAGCCTTAATATTCTTTTTCTCTAGCTATATTTGATATGAAATACAAAGGACCTATTTATAGGCCAACATACAAAAGCTTAAAAACTCCAAACAACACAACTGTTCATAACTAAAAGACAACTCTTCACCAAACTCTAAGCATAATAATTGTCCACTAACAAATTCCTAAGGACATGTTCCTTCACCACAAAACTCTTCATTTTCTATTTTCTATTTTCTATTTTTATCTCATTAAAATTTAACCCAACAAAACTCCCCCTTAAATTTTAATTTTCTTTTTGAATTTTCCACCGGTTGATTTTTTTCGCTACATCCATGTTGCACCCCTTTCTTCAAATTTTGTTTGTTTGTCCGGCGGTTTCTTCATTGGTGAAAGATAGACAGTCTTGAATTTTTCTTCGTCAACCACATCCACAATAACACCTTCCATTTTTCCGCTCTCAGCTTCTTCACTACCGGGTTTCCTATCCGAAACACCTGCTTCGGCTTCTTCTACAACAATATCCACTTCATCGCCGGGTTCTTCTTCAACAAGTCTAGCTTCCACGCGCCTCATCGATAGAATCTCATACCACCATCCTCCAGGGAATTGGTCTCTTTTCGGTGGTGTCGACATCTTCCACTTCCACCATAAATTCAATGCAGTCTCCGACTTCCGACTTCTGACTTCCAACCTGAACCATGCCTATGCCGGTCTCCGACATCAACCTTATCACGCCGGGGTCGAGCTCTTCTCCAAAACATGAACTCGGTGATTTAGTCGGGATCTCCCCCATCATGGTTATCAACACGGAACTCGGATTCGCGGTCTCCTCCATGTCGGTCTCCATCAAGCACATCGGCTTCTCAATCTCCTTTCCGATTTTTGACTCCTCCAGACACTCAGGTTCCGCGAAGTCTTCTACCTCGACAATGGACTCGTCGTTCCCGTCCTTCTCCGCTTCGATCTCGGCTCCTTCGTTCTCCTCATCTTCTATCTCGGCTCCCTTGGCCGCTGTCATCTCCATCGTCTTCTTCTCCGAGTCGTCTCTTACGCACTCCGACACGGCAATCTCCTCCTCAGATGCGTTGCCGTTGGCAACCTCGGATTCCGTCATCTCGGTCTCTTCTTCATCCGCATCATTCTCCTCATCTTCATCATCATCATTGAAGATTTCATCTTCTTCATTAATCAGATCAAAACGTCCAGGCAAGTATTTTGTTATGAAGGCCATTAGAAAATTCTTCCATATATTATTAAAGTCGCGGCAGTTCCATGTACGGAACCATTTCATTGCGCTTCCTCTGAGTCTTCTCATGGCTACCTGCCATTTGTACTCCGTCCAAGTTTTTTCTTTCCGAAAAAATTTCTTCAAACAGATAAACCAATCTAATGCTTCATCCTTATCCCCATGGAAGAATGGCACCTCCAACTCGCTCTTTTTCTCCATAGCTCTGATACCAATTTGTTGGATCGATTTCTATATTAGGAACAAAACAAATGAATAACTCACTGATAAAGGAGCTGAAAACTCTATTTCTATTATCTCTTTCACAAGCTATGTTTGATATGAAATACAAAGGACCTATTTATAGGCCAACATACAAAAGCTTAAAGACTCCAAACAACACAACTCTTCAAAACTAAAAGACACAACTCTTCATAACTAAAAGACACAACTCTTCACCAAACTCTAAGCATAATAATTGTCCACTAACAAATTCCTAAGGACATGTTCCTTCATCACAAAACTCTTCATTTTCTATTTTCTATTTTCTATTTTTATCTCATTAAAATTTAACCCAACAGCTAACATGTGCAACATGATAAAATGTTTTCCCTTCAATCAAAGCACGAACTAAAAGCTCTCAGAATCAAGAAATTTTCCACGCACCTTTATATGAATCCAATGTCAGAACATCCTTTGATTCGATTCTAACAACAATGACATCCCGCAGATGTACTTGCATTCGATTCACGTTTCTTTTTTCTCGTACATTGTAATGAGAACAAAAATTGAAGTAACAAATAGATAAATCATTCAAAACTAAAATTGTGCATAATTTCTTCTTCTTCTTCTTTTTTGTACATAAATCGTGCATAATTTCTAAGGATGGAAATGAAATTCAACCAAGGACTAACACGATTCGGAAAAATCTCATGAGATAGAGTTGAGATGTCGTTTTCAGGGGAGAGAAGATTCTCTTCCGCCCCAAAAAAACCGCTCCAGCATCCGGTCAAACTAGCACTTTCCAAGCTTCAGCCCCATACATGCGTATCCGGTGAAGTTTTGCACAACAAAGTGCGCACCCACAAGCTACAGATATATATAGATATATAAAAATATATTTAAGCCCAATCTCTTACGGAAGCATAAATAAATAAATATGACGGACATTGAACTCATATTTTTCAAATTCAGTTACCATCATTTCTTAATTTATTAACACAAATGCCCAAGTGAAGAACCTTTTGCTGTGGCCCAAGAAATGCGCACCGCATGTAAGTATTTTGGAGTCCGGTCTACATTCTGTATCCCTTGTACCTTTCATAATTTCTTTCGAATAAGTTTTATAAGCACAAAGAAAAACCGTGGTGCAGATTCTAAAGAGCATGTTGTATTTAGTATTATTTTACACATCTATATAGTTGTATAACTGAATTTTAAAAAGTTTTCTATGTAATATATCTTATGGTGAAACAAAACTATATCACGAAAATGTTAAAAATTTAGAAACCATATTAGAATAAAAAGAAAAGGAAAAACTGGGTTTATGCTTAACATTTTAGGAATTAGGTTTAGCTGAAGTAGGAAGCTTCTCCATGTGGTGAAATAAAAAGGTGATATGATAAAATGATTGATTCAAGTGGTACATTTTGATTTTGCTTAAGTAAGATCTTGTGTTTAAGTTATTATGATGCAAAAAATTTTTTTTGGAAGAATTAACATCACCATGATGTAAATATTCCTGATTACCATGGAAAGATATCTGTGATTTATCAAAAAAAGGTGATATACCTATAAAATACTTCAACGCAACTTATAATCATTTCTTAAATTATATCCTATCTTATTTCCATTTTATTGTTTAAAATAGAAATTATAAATGGTTAGGTTTTGCTGAGTGGTATATTTTAATTTAAAAAATTATATTTATTTTCTTTAAACTTTCATCTACCGAAAGGAAAAGCATGTTAAGAAAATAGCTTAATTTTTTAAGGTAAACAACTGTTCCACTTGTAAAGCATAAGTTAGCATTTTTTTTTTTTTTTTACACCGTAACTTCTATAACTTTATCAAGGTCTTTTGGAAGTAAGAAGAATAAAAAATGACATGGAATCACCACTTCACAAACACAGCCGTCTACTAAAGAGTTTGTTTGGTAGTTAATTTTAGGATGGAAATGAAAGGAAAAAAAGAGGATTTTAATAATTATTTTCTTTATTTGTGAGTTTAAAAAAGCTAGGGGAATTATAATAACCCTCACTAGTAGTTGTAGATTTAATATTAAAGAATATTTATAAGTAAAAGAAATAAAGTCACATTTGATAAAAAATGAGTTAAAATGACAGTTAAGGGATAAAAATGTGGGTAAACAAAGTTATCCGAAAAGTGAAAGTAAAGTTAAAAATATGACTAGAAAAATATCCTAGTCCATTGGGCAAAGTTTGGTAATGAATGGAAGTGTGTGGATAGATAAATCTTTACCCAGTTGAATTTAACTTAACCTATATAAGTGAAATTTCAAAAAAAAACTTAGGATTCATTCTTATTTCTCTTCGGGGACGATAGAGACGGAGAGAAGGAAAATGGAAGTTTTGAAATCAATTTTCCCAAGGATCATAACTCGAGTTAGAGTTAACGAAATTCATCAGTTCCAAAACCAAAGTTGAAGTGTGCAACCTGAGGAACACATCTACGGTAAGAAAACTCCGTTTTGATTGAGTTCTTGTTATAGATCTGGATGAATAGTAACTTGGATGAATAAGGGAATAGTAACTTTATATACATATTGGATTTGTATATGCTCCTTTGGAAGAAATGATAAAGAATTACATTTGACGGGGTGAAAGTAAGAAAAAAAATTGAAGATGTCATATTTTTGAATAGTACCGTATATGTGAATAATACTATATACGTGAATAGTGACGTATACGTGAATAGTACTATAGAGATGAATAGTGCCATAAGTATGAATAATGAAAAAAAATTGAGTAAGTTCCTTATGATTATGGCCATTTTCAAAAGAGATATGTGCAAGAAGTTATTGTTTTGCAAAGTATAATGACCCTCACATTTATTTATAGATTTAATATTGAAGGATAATTGTAAAGAAAAATAAATGAAGTCACTTTTAGTGAAAAATGAGTTAAAACGACAGTTAAGGGGTAAAAATGCGGGTAAGCAAAGTTACCCGAAAAGTGAAAGTAAAATTAGAAATATGACTAGAAAAATATTCTAGTCCAGTGGGTAAAGTTTGATAATAATGGAGGTGTATAGATAGATAAATTTATACCCATCGATATAGTGAACTCACTTCAGTAACTCAAGTGAGTTACTATTCATCATTTCCTCCTCATCTTCCACGGGCAGCCACAGAGAGAAGAGAAATGGAGATTTTAATTCAAAATCTTCCAAGGCTCCTAACTTAAGTTAGAGACCTCCAAATTACTTCGTTCCAAAGCCAAATTTGTGAGGAATTTCGAGAGGAATCCATTGGTACCAGTATTTCTGGATGGGTTTCACTGTAGAGAGAGATCTTCTTCCACTAAAATTCGGATTTCTTTGAAAGGGAGATCTTGAAGGAGCTTGAAGCCATGGGAGCTTGAAGTAAGCTTTTCCCTTCGTTTTTTTTTTTGAGTTTTGAGGAATATTTTATTTAGTCTTCCATTTTGAAAGTTTGGTTTGATTTAGCATGTTAGAGCTTGATTGAGGCTTAGCTCATGTTGAGAAAAGTGTTCAGACGAAGATTTTAACGGTGCAAATGTATTTGAAAAATTTGAGATATCGTATTTTTGAGTGGTGACGTATATGAATAGTACCGTATACGTGAGTAATGACGTATGCATGAATAGTATCGTAGAGATCTATGAATAGTTAAGAAATATTTGATAAGTAAAAGATGAAATCAATAAATGGTGTGTCTGGTTAACTACTTGGCTTTGAACCACTTTATTGATATTTGTATGGCCTAAGAGTCTTGTTGAGGATCCTACATCAGAGGAGGCTTGGTAACTCGGTTGTTGGGTAGGTCATCTATACAGCTCTGAGAGGTAAGCTCTATGTTTGGGGTTCGCTCCTACTTTGTGTTCCGCCATTGTGTACGGACTGTGGTCAGGTTGTATGATATGTATGAGATATATGATATAGATGTATTCATATGGAGCTATATGATAATGGAATATGATATGTTTTGGTGTGTTTAATTTGATATGTGTTGATGTGTTTACTTTGATATGTTTTGATGTGATTTATGTAATGACCTCTGGCCAATGATTCTATATAAACTGATGTCCGCTTAGAGTCCTCCCTTGGGACTAACTGTGTATATATCCGTTATATGTTGAGTTCCGCTTGGGGTCCTCACTTGGGAACATGTGCACTGATTTCCGCTTGGGGTCCTCCCTTGAGATAGATTATGTACACCTCTGTTATGTGATGATCTTTGGCCATTGATCTTATGTGCACTGATGTCTGCTTGGGGTCATCCCTCAGGATTGACTGTGTACATATCTGATATGTTTTTGGTTCTGCTTGGGGTACTTCCTTGGGAACACGTACTTTGATTTCCGCTTGGGGTCCTCCCTTGGGAATGACTACGTACGTCTCTGATAAGATATGTTTTGTTCTGATGTGGTTATTATGATGCTTTTGTAAACGATATTTGTTACGTACGTTGATTTTCGCTTGGGGTCATCCCTTGGGAATGATTGTGTACGTCTCTGAGATCACATGTTTTATTCTGATGTGAGTAATGTGATGATTTTTGTAAACGATATTTGTTACGTACGTTGATTTCTGCTTGGGGTCATCACTTGGAAATGACTGCGTACGTCTTTGATAAGATATGTGTATATGATTTGTTCAGTTATGATATTTGATTATATGACATATTTTATGAGATAGGATCAGTATAGTATAATATATGATGTTCTGTATATTATGTATCTGACTGTCATGCAGGAAGTGAGCCCAGGGTATGGAGAGTTTTCCATAAACTGGAGTTTACTAGAGATTCGTCTGTAACCCCGTTTGGGGATATGATTTCAGGAACACAGATAATTGAAGAGCCCTCACGGGACAAGGACACTACCCGTGGCTAGAGGTACTAGTATGAGGATATGGAGTTTTGGGTGGCCGGAGGCTACTTTTTATTTTAGATGTATTTTTGGAGAATATGTATTGTTGTATAGTGTTCTATTCATTTTGTGATCATGACGTTTGATCCATTATACAATATATGGTTCGTATATGTTTTGTACATGTGTTCATATTTGATTCATTTACATTTGTATATTCAGATATGTGCATGTGCTGAAATATGTATGCTGTTAGACATAGTGGCACAGAGCTAGTTATGCATGCGCCCATGGATGGGTATATGGTCCTATATGGATGTCTGATAGTTTTTAAAGCATATATGATGTAAATTGTCTATCAGGGACCCTTGAAAGTGGGATTTGCAAATCCCCAGTTGTCCAATTTATAGAGGTTACTCTGCCCGATTTTCATCTTCGTCAAATAAGAATTAAATTAGGAGAAGCATGTTATGTGTGATATCATGTGAAAAACGGATTAAAGAAAAGAAAAGGTTAGCTCTTATTTTCATAAGTTAAGTCTTCCGCTGTTTCTGTTTGTATCATATGTATGTTAGTTGAACCGGCTCGAGACAGGGATGTTACACAAAGCGAGCATACTTTTATGCATGGAATACTATTCCAAGGTGTAGGAACCTTCTCTTTGGCGAAATAAAAAAGAAAATAAGGTAGCTCATTTGTATGACCTTAAAATGAGTTTTTGTCATTTTCAAAGGAGGTATACGTTTGGAGTTACTGTTTCGCCAAGTGAGAACACTTTTATGCATAAAATAATTTATATAGGTGGCTAAGCTTGGGTTTAGGCACTAGACAAATAGAAATCTTATATCTCCTTTGTAATGGGCACTCTGCCTTAAATTGGGAAAATAGGTTTTTAGGTGCTAAGTGGAATAATGAGTGTTGTAAAGACCTTTTGCGACTGCCCTAAGACTAAGTGAAGATGAGGAAATTTTTTGAAATTTGTTGAATAAAGAACCACACACTCATGGCCTAATATGATTAAGTAAAAAGAAATTAAATAATAAAGTGTGTCTTGAGATTTGTTATCTCACCACTTCTTGGGGAGATCATTTCAGGTTCTCAGATCCCCGATGAGCCCTCATGAGGCAGGGACACGACCCGTGGGTAGAGGTGCTATGACGGACCAGATTTTTGAGTAGCTATAAGCTACTGCTATTTTGGAGTATATTCTAGTTATTTTGTATTCCATTCTTTTTGGTGGATCATGATGTCTAATCCGATACTTGTATATGGCCTGCATATGTTTTGTACATGTCTTTCAGTTTGATGCATGTACATTTGTGTATTCAGGCATGTTTATACGATGATGTAGTATTCAATTTATGTTTTCATGTTGGATTTGCATGCTGTTAGACATAATGGCACAGAGCCAAGTTATGCATGCGCCCATGGATGGGTATATGGTCCTATACGGATGTCTGATATTTCTGAAAGCATATATGATGTAAACTGTCTATCAGGATATGTTGAGAGTGTGATTTTTAAGTCCTCGTTTGTCCGATTTACAGATGGTACTCTGTCCGATTTTTGTCTTCGTCAAATGATAAGTAAACTAGTGGATGTATGCAATGGTAAATGTCATGTGAAAGGGATAAAGAAAAAGTAAAAAAAAATTAATTCATATTTTCGTAAGTTAAACCTTCCCCTGTTTCTGTTTGTATTATATGTCTGTTAATTGAACCGGCTCGAGACGGGGATGTTACAGGATTGAATTGAGGATTTTCACGAAATCCTCTAAAACCCTTATTTTCTTAAAATTAAATTTCTCCCAATTTGGGATATTTGAGGAGGAAAAATATTTGAAATTACTTATATATCCTTTGCAATAAAATGTAAAAATTATATAAATGTGAATTGTTTTTTAAATGTCAGACAACTAGAAAATTACAAATACCGACATAATTTATATACAAAGAATATTCTATCAAAAATAGTTCTGGAATTTTCGACGAAAATCATATTTCGTCGAAAATAGAGAAAATGTTTTTTTCATCGAACCTAAAGACGAAATTAGAGACGGAACAAGATTTAGTCACAATCACTTATAGCAATTTTTGATGAAAATAAAATTCCGATAAAACTCTTGACAGAATCTAAATTCCGTTGAAACTTTTACGTCTAAATTTTCAAAGAAAAATAGTTTTATCAAATTTTTTGTCATAACATATTTCCATAAAAATTTGGACGGAACATGTTTTAATAAAAAAAATTGATGGAACACATTTCCGTAAAAAAAATTGACGGAAAAAATCCTTCAAAATTCTTGAGGGAGTCCAAATTTCGTTGAAAGTTTCAACATAAATATTTTTGTCAAAATCTTTTACGAAATATATTTCAGTCAGAACTGTCGACTGAAAACATTTCTATTGAAAATCTTCAACGAAAAAAATTTTGTCGACAATTTTCAACTAAAAATATTTTCCACAATTTTGACGAAAAAAATTTGTTAATTTTTTTTACAAAATCTAAATTGCGTCCAAATTTTCGACGAAAACATTTCTTCTTCCAAATTTTTGACGAAAAATAATTCCTTCAAAAATTTTAAGTGAACAATTTTCAAACTAAAAATATTTTAGTAAAAAAAACCTTCAAAATTCTTAATAAAATCTAAATTCCGTCCAAAGTTTGGACGAAAATATTTTCGTCAAATTTTTTGACAAAAAAATTTTCGTCCAAATTTTGGACAGAACACATTTCCATTAAAAAAAATTGACGAAAAACATTTCTATCACAAAATTCGATGGAGTTCTTTTTTTAATCCAAACTATCGATGCAATTTTTTTCTGTGGAAAAAGTTTAAGAAACTATTTTCGTCAAAACTTTGACAGAAACTAAATTCCGTCAAAAATTTCGGCGAATTTATGGTTTGTTGAAAGTTTTGTTGCGATTTTACTTCAGTTAAAATTTCGATGGATAAAAATTGTTACCTTTCAGCGATTTTTTTTGTCGAAAATGTATTTTTTGTCATGTGAAACATAAAAATCTCATCGAAAACATGATCTGTTTTAGTAGTGGTAAAAGTATATGAATATTTTTTTAAAAAAATTAAAAATGCTTTTATTTGTAAAATATAATCATATATTAATTTTTTAAAAAAAATTATAAAATGGCAAAAATATCTCACAAATCTTCCATTCTTCTCTGTTCATTTCCTTCCCCTCCCTTAGGGGTGTTCACGGTCTGGATTGGATCGGTTTTGGAAGCAAGAATCATCTAATCCAATACATTCGGTTTGATCATGTAATCATCCGTTCGGTTTGCATTTTTTTCAAATTCGATCCGATCCAATCCAATTTTTTTGGGTTTGGATTGGGTCGGTTTTCAATTTTTTGAAAATCCTAAAATTTGTTTCATGATTATTGTGCAAGTAACATTTTTTGTATATATGGGCTTTTTAAACTTTTTTTTTTTGAAATACAAAAGCATGTAATATAGTTTTTTTTTAACAATGAGATATACAGCTATATATAGATGAAATTTTATTGATGAGAAGTGACTAAATTCTTTCTTGGGTTTAGTTGATGGGTTAATGGGTTTTGGGTTTAAAAATTTTTGGGCTATGATTGGGGAAAAAGCCAAGTAGGTAGAGAGAGATTAGTATATTGGATCGGTTTGGAATGGATCTGTTTTCATCAACCGATCCAATCCAATTAAAATTTGCCCTTTTTTTTTTTGGATTTCATTTTTTCGGTTTATTCGGTTACTGATTTTTCGGTTTGGTCATATTGGATCGGTTTGGATATGATCAGTTTTCATCAACCAATCCGAAAACCGATCCAATCCAATTAAAATTTGTGTTTTTTTTTTTGGATTTTGTTTTTTTAAAACCGAAAATCTCTTATTCCTACCATCTCACTCACTTTATGTTGGATTTTTGCTTGTGAGCTCGACATATAATCAGAACAGGAATTCATCGAACTCAACACCACTTAATTAAAATTATTGTTTTGAAATACTGGATTGGCGTTATTCATTGAATAAAAACAAATTATCTGTTAACCTTTCTTTTCAATTGAGAATGGCAAGCAAAATTGTGAGAAGCAACCGTAGCCTTTGGTACAGGAGAAAATTTTTTATATGGAAATCACGATATCAGGAATGTGATAGAAAAAATAAGATTTTTTGGAATGTGACTAAAAAGTTGTTTGATAAGCCAAAATTTTACTGGGAATATTGAGTGAAATTTATCGAGTCTATGTTTGGTTGATTATAAAATATTACTAAAAATTTGGTGTGATATTATAAATATACCCCCACTTAGTTATTTTCTTCAGCTACTTCGGTAAGGTTATTTTTGTCACATTTTTCAAAGATGCAATTTCTTATCACCTTTTTCTTCAACCTCTTTCCTAGTAATCCAACAATACCAACCTATGGGTGGTATTCTAAAGAGTAATTTTTAACCAAGTTTTGCATATAAAATGGATTATCAGCTATTTCACTTTATAGGGTAAATTTTTGAAAAACAATACTAAACGTGGTCATCTTAAAAATCCACCCTCATTTCACCAAAAAAAAACCCACCCTCACTCTCCTGAATATCCAAAATAAAAAACCCTACCAAACACCCCCTAAGTAAACCCTACCAAACAAAACTAAGTGAATTAAGGGGAATAAGTTTATTATGTTGTACAAGATAAAATTATCTTTACAATGCACAAAAAAATAGATAAAAAATGTGAATTTCACTCACTTTATATATATATACTTTATAATTCTCATGTTACATGATAAGCGAATTCTTATGTCATAGTGATAAAAAGTCATGTAAGACCCATATGTCAAAAAAAAAAACCATATGTGGGACCCACATTAGCACGAAAATCAAAGAGTGCGTAGAAATAAGAATTATAAAATCTTATATATATAAGATAAAATTATCTATTATAATATAAGATATACATTTTCAAATATAAAATCCAAATTAGAATGACAGAAAAAAAGTGTTGGGGGGGGGGGGGAGGGGGGAGTGCATCCTCGTATTTGTAGCAAATTTGTAGCAAGTGAGAAAGACTTTAATGGTCCACTCTCTAAAAGAAAAAAAAGGGTAAAATAGTAATTTTCTTTAAAAAGTTTTTCTGGTAGGAAGCGACGAATCACCCTGGTGGGGCGGGAGTTTTAAGGCTTTGTTTGAAAGTTTGAATAAGAGGAAGAGAAGGGGAAGGAAAGGGATAGAAGATGAATCACCCGGTATTCTCTCTCCTTATTTAGAAGTTAAAATATCAAAATGAGATAACTTTAATTTTAAGAATAATTTTTTTTTGTTAAATTCTCCAATTCTTTCCCATCATTTTTTTTAACTTAGAAACAAGAAAATAGATTAATAAATTCTTTTTTTCTTTTCCTTTCTCTCTTATTGCCAAATTAGACAAAAAATTAAAATATTACTATTTTAATAAATAATTACGAATACACAACTGTTTCGAAATTATGTACGGATCTATTGCACTTATTCACGCCCAAGTTAGGCGTGACTATTCACGTTTAAATTAGGCGTGAATCGTCTGATATTGACACGTGTCACATAAAAGTCAACTTATGAACCGTAAAACTTTGGAAAGTCATAACTTTTGACTCAGGTATCCAAATCAGGTAAAAAAATTGATTCCACACAAGTTTTCGAGATCTACGCAATGATACCTCATTTTACATATTTTATCTCTCATAAAAATAATTCAAATTTATAATAATGATATTATAAGAGCATTTAAACCATAAGCCTCTGAGTTCTGCGTTTGTGATTTAATATAAGGAAATAATAAAGATTTGATTATGATTTAAATTAAAAAATCAAATTTTCTAATTTTTATATTAAAGATTTGGTTTGTGTTTTAAATTAAAAAATAATAAATTATTATTAACAAAATAAAGATTGGATTTGTGATATAAACTCAAAAACCAATTTGAAAAATCTGTATTAATAATTAAATAAATATTCTAAATCTTCAAGGAAGAAAAATTTTATTTTTGAAAACCTTTCATAGGCTTCCAACGAATCCCGCCATAAAGACTCAACAATTATTTTGTATCACAGACTTTTCCAAACTTTAGATGGACTAATCTACTTTGATGCCATCTTTATACTATTATTATAACAAATTTGAATTGCGTTTGCGAGTGATATAATATATCAAATGTAATGTCATTGTCTAGATCTCAAAAAGTTATGTGGAATTAAAATTTTTTTTTACCTAATTTAGATACCGAGTCAAAAGTTATGGCAAATTTTACGGTTAAACTATTAATTTTTTGTGCCACGTATCAACACCATACGAGTCATGCCTAAATTAGACGTTAATGGTTATGACTAATTTGGATGTGAATGACTGTAATGAATTTGTAAATAGGTTCGAAACATCAACTTCTTCAAAAGAGAAAAGGGGTAAGTGGGAAAAGAAAAAGAGAAAAGGTAAAGAAAAAGAGAAAAGGGGTGTAAGTGGGAAAAGAAAAAGAGAAAAGGGGTAAGTGGGAAGAAACAAAAAACATGAAAAGGTAAAGAAAAGGAGAAAAAGGGGGGTAGTGGGAAGAAAGAAAAGGACATCCTTTTGGGGAGGGTAATTCGAGTGAGACCAGGTTTATAAAACGCGGAAGAAAAATAGTTTAAAAAAAAAATCGCTCTTGACCTTAAAAATCTGGGAGGTAGTTTTGAGGAAAAGAAAAAAGAAAAAAGAAATGAAATTCTTTTATTAATCTTTTCTTTTATCCGTGAGTTTGAAAAAATGATATGAAAGAATTGGAGAATTTCATAAGAATTACTTCATTTTTTGGTTTTAAGTAAGGGAATAGAATATATTTCATTTACTTTTGATTCCCTCCCCTCGCTTATCCCCTTGTTTTCCAAACTCCCAATCATAGCGTTAGAAACCTTGCACCCTTTTGGTTCTGAATATGTAAAAGCCAAGGAGGAAGAAGAAGAAGAAACCCAAGCCCCCATTGACCCATTTGATCAGATCACATAGTTTTGGTGAGCCATGGATGACATATTGGCAAGGCCGATCATGCTGGCAGACCAAGTGGCAAAGACCACCGACGAGGCAAGCTTGTTCAAGCAAGAATGCGTGGAGCTTAAGTCCAAGGCGGAGAAGCTAGCAGTGCTTCTCCGGCAGGCGGAGAGGTCCAGCTCCTTCCACTACGAGCGGCTGACGCGGCGGATTATCGACGAAACGGAGCAGGTCCTTTACAAAGCACTCTCTTTGGTCCTCAAGTGCCGAGCTAACGGCCTCATGAAGCGTTTGATTACCATCATCCCCGTCGCCGCGTTTCGCAAGATGTCATCCCAACTCGAAAATTCCATTGGCGAACTCGAAAATTCCATTGGCGATGTCTCATGGCTCCTCAGCGTCTCCGCCCCCGCCGAAGATTTCTGCGATGATTTCCGCGACGAGTACCTCGGCCTACCCCCTATCGCCGCCAACGAGCCAATCCTTTGCCTCATATGGGAACAGATCGCTATACTCTACACCGGTTCGCCGGAGGACAGGTCCGACGCGGCGGCTTCCCTGGTGTCGCTGGCACGCGGCAGCGACCGTTACGGGAAGTTGATCATCGAGGAAGGTGGGGTTGGTCCGTTGTTGAAGTTGATGAAGGAGGGTAAGATGGAGGGTCAAGAGAATGCAGCACGTGCCATTGGTCTCCTCGGGCGTGACCCCGAAAGCGTTGAGCACATGATCCACGTGGGTGTTTCTTCGGTGTTTGAGAAAATCCTCAGAGAAGGTCCCATGAAAGTGCAAGCTGTTGTTGCCTGGTCTGTGTCTGAGCTTGCTGCTAACTATCCCAAGTGTCAGGACCTTTTTGCTGAGCACTATATTATAAAGTTGCTTGTTGACCACCTTGCTTTTGAAACTCTCGACGAGCATAGTAAGTATGACATTGTTAGCATGAAACTCACATCAATCCATGCGGTTGTCATGGCTATTCGTAATACCAGTAATTTGAAGATGGAAAATGAAGAATATGACAAGCAGGGTCATCAGCGTAACTATTCTCCTTCGGGAATAAACATGAAGGGAATGGAACTTGAAGACCCTGAGACTAAGACCAGCGTGAAGGAAATGGCAGCTAGAGCCCTCTGGCACCTTGCTAAGGATAACTCCCTCATTTGTCGTAGCATCACAGAATCAATGGCCCTGTTGTGCTTTGCAGTTCTCCTTGAGAGAGGACCTGAAGCTGTACAGTACAATTGTGCCATGGCAGTGATGGAGATTACAAAAGTGGCAGAGAAAGATCCTAAATTGAGGAAATATGCATTCAAGCCTAACTCTCCTGCTTGCAAAGCTGTTGTTGATCAAGTGCTTAGGATTATTGAGAAAGCAGATTCAGACATCCTAATTCCTTGCATCAAGACGATTGGGAATTTGGCAAGGACATTTCCGATTACAGAGACAAGGATGATTGGTCCCTTGGTGAGACTTCTCCACGAAAGAGAGGCAGAGGTATCAAGGGAGGCATCAATTGCCCTTACGAGATTTGCCTGCACTGAAAACTACCTTCACCTTTATCATTCCAAGGCAATTGCTAGCAAAGGTGGGGTAAAACACTTGATTGAGCTTGTATATTTAGGAGAACAGATGGTTCAGATTCCAGCATTAGTTCTGCTCTTCTACATCGTATTGGATGTGCCAGACACTGAAGAAATTGAGGTGCTCGGAGTGCTTGAATGGGCGTCCAAGCAATCTTCCATCACACAGGATGAAACCCTCGATAAATTTTTGCAACAAGCCAAGAGTATGGTGGAGTTTTATCAGCATAGTGGCAGTGGCCGAGCCATTTGCTGGCTGGTGCCCTCGAATCTAGTTCCTAGAATCTAGTTAAATTTTAACAAATTATATTTATTATTTATAATTGTATAATTAATTATAATTTGGTCCACTTTAAAATTATAATTTGATCTTATCAAAAAATTAAAATATATTTAGTAAGAGATTTTGGTATATTATGTTAAGTTATCTATTTCATTTTCACTTATATAAAAAAATTAAAATATATTTAATAAAATTATAATTCATTTTATGTTATCTGCTCAAATATTTTGTATTTAATATAATTTAAATATATTTAATATGAACTAATAAAAATTAGAAAAAATAAATACACCTATAATTTTTTGGCACAAACTCCTATTGAAGCCCAGGTCTGCCACTGCGAGGTTCCGGAGGATTTCATAAACTACATAAATAGGAAGAAAATAGTGCATTGTCAATGTCATCATTGTTAATTTGTAAAGGTTTTTCGGTCCTCTGCATCTGCTCGATAATTCTCCCAGCATGTATACAATCTATTCATTTCAAATGTTCAGATCCACTTTCAATTATCTAGAGAATTGTTTTCCTAATTCATCTCTTCCACTTTCCCTCCCCTTCCTCTATAACTAGTACTCTGTAGTCTAGACTTCACAGGCATCAATGTCAAGTTAGATTGTGAGCTAAACTATCCCTAAACACATGGTACCAGTGACCATTTCACTTTTTATCTTTGGGATTTATATTTCTTATGTAATGTAAGAATAGTCTTCTTATGCTATACTCACATTATTTTACGTATTAATATTTTTAATTTTTTTAGTTACTTTTTTCCAACGGAGCCATATAAATATGTGTGTTGTAAAAATTTTCATCTTATGTGACATAAGAAGTATAAACCCCATTATCTTTTGAGCATATTTTAACCCGAGCAGAGGCTACTGTCTACAATTGTTTACTAACTCATCTGCGTTGGACCAGATAGAAAAAAGATTGAAGAGAGTAATAGGAAAGGCCTTTGTCACGAGAGAGATTTTTTTTATCAGAAAAAGAAAAAGATTTCCTACAAAATTTTAAAGTGTTCTATCTAATATATTTATGGGAAAAATGTTTATACTTTTGAATAACATAATTTATATCATTTCACTTTCATAAAGATGTGGAACCCATACTTTTATTTATTTTTTTGTCAACTCTCTTTTCCTTTATCTATCTATTTCTCTCTCTTAAGATTACATAACTTTACATCCTTTAGGATCATAGACACTTTTCCCGGTGAAACAAAATACATTCCGAAAATTTTTTAAATTCAGAAACCATATTAAATAA
Source organism: Gastrolobium villosum (assembly GCA_032173675.1). NCBI lineage: Eukaryota > Viridiplantae > Streptophyta > Magnoliopsida > Fabales > Fabaceae > Gastrolobium > Gastrolobium villosum. Next base: position 27,158 of record JAVKPL010009474.1, read on the forward strand.
AAAAAGAAGAAGGAAAAAAGGGTTATTTTTTCAGTACTGCCCTCGGACATCTTAATCTCATGGTCGAATGGTCTTAGTTAACGAAGTTAGTGGTCAAAGACCCTCAAGGTTAAAAAGGTCCTCACAGGGTTGATTGTCACACATACAAATAGACTTATCCTCACATCTGCCACTGCATTGGCTTAAAAATCTCATCCACCCAATCTTAAAATCCTCAATGCAACCGGAAAAACGATCCTACCCTCCTTCCCTTTCTTTTCATGCTTCACTGTACAATATATCATCACTCCATTTAACATTACTCTCTCTTTCCCTATCTCCTTAGTTTTTACAACAACATGGCTGCAGCGGTAACTGCTGCGATCTCCTTTCCATCCTCCAAGTCCACCTCTCTTCAAAGCAAGACCTTTATCGCTTCCCCAGATAGAGTAGTCTTCAAGAAGGTACGTTTACGTTCCATAACATGTATGGAGAGTGCAATTTTAGCGCTGCAATGTAATTGGTTAATTGGAGTATGATCTGGGGTTGTTGTTTCTCAGGTTTCATTGCAATACAGAGATGTTTCTATAAGTGGAACAATAGTTTCCATCAGATCCCAAGTCACTACAGAGGTACCTGCTAAGGTTGAAAAAGAATCCAAGAAACAGGAGGAAGGTGTGATCGTGAAACCCAAGGAGCCATACATTGGTAGGTGCCTTCTCAACACAAAGATCACTGGGGATGATGCACCTGGAGAAACGTGGCACATGGTCTTCAGCACTGAGGGTGAGTGCTTATGCATTTTCTCTCTATTTTTTCATTTTTTCCTTCACTACTCATAACATGGATTGCTGATAAAAACAATAAAAATAAAAATAGTGTTTTTGAGCTAAAGAAAGAAGAAGAAGAAACTAATATTTGTATTATGGGTTTTATAATTTTTATGTTGAAGGAGAATTGAAATCTTATGTTGTAGAGATAAAAAGTATATGGTACCCATATGTTAGAACAAATTATATCTTGGACACATGTCAGCACGAAAATCAAAGGGTACGTAGGAAAATTATAATTATCATGTTGAATGAGAATTATAGAAGCCTTGTATTATTTTAGGAGAGGTTCCTTACGGGACAATCAATTGGGGTAATTCCAGATGGCATTGACAAGAATGGCAAGCCTCACAAGCTGAGATTGTATTCAATTGCTAGCAGTGCCCTTGGTGATTTTGGAGACTCCAAAACTGTGAGTCTTAATTTGGAGAACTAATAGTGCTATTTCTTTATATTATTGTTGCTGGAAATTGGAATTTAATAGTTTAAAGAGCTTTTTTAACTTTTGTGTCATTCATAGTTGACCGTTGACCCCAGTTACAAACTATTGTCCATTGTCCACCCAAATGAATTTGAGACTTGAGAGTATAAAATCCTCATTTATATGCTTAATAAATATCTCTTCCTTAGCCAGGACTTCAATTTATTTGCTATCTGATTCAGGCTTCACGCAGGTTTCTCTTTGCGTGGAACGTCTTGTGTACACAAATGAAAATGGAGAACTTGTTAAGGGAGTCTGCTCGAATTTCTTGTGTAAGGATGAATCGTTTTAGTTTTTATATAATAATAGCAAGTACTATACATTTAGAAATTTTTTAAAGAGTATAAATTAAAGAAAAAAAATTAAAAAAAACGTCTGAAAGTATATGTAACGTATGTGCATACATAAATCTGGTAAAATCTGAACATTGTATATTAAAAGAGATTTTTTTTTTAAATTATAATGAAGATATATATATATATATATATAATTCATTCAAAAGAATGTAAATTTAAAATTTAAAGAAGTAGATATTAAGAATGACATGTGTCATTTTTTTAAGGGAGAGTAGAAAAAATATTAGCTCACTCTCATAATACTGTACTATAATTTAATACATAGGTGTGGAATAGGCGAGATTTAAAGAGAAAACGTGAATTTTAATATAAAAAAAATTGAAAAGTATAATTAGTAGAGGTTTGAGAAGAAAAACAAAATTCCAACTTAAATTTTTTTGACATTAATTATTTTAATAGAATAATTATTTGAGATTTAAGAAGACAGAAAAAATTTAGCACAGAAAATAAAATTTTAAAGTAATTAATAATTTGTGAATTATAAAAAAATAAAAAACTGTTAAATAACAGTTAAGTCACGTATTTAAAGGAGAAAGAGAATACAATAAATACATATTACCCGATTTCATTGACTTTAAAAAAAAATACATACTTGCTTAAATTTGGATAGAGAAAAAATAAAATAAAATAAATCATTAAATACCCTTTAAGTACTATTTTTTTTACTTATTTATAAATTTCTTTCTTTGAATCTTATTTTTGCAAGTTGTAATAAGAAGCATATGTGAATAATAATTTTTTTTTACAAACGTATATGTGAATAATATTAATTTAATTTTGAATGTTTCATGGATATTATATTTTTATTTTATTTATAGTAATAAAATTAACATAAGAGTATAATTAAAAATAAATCTTCTTTCTCTTTTACCTTCTAACAGTATCAAAGTTTTTTTTTTGGTAAACGTATCAAAGTTTTTATAAATGTTTATAAGATAATATATTAAAAAAAAATCTTACTTGTTACACGAAGAGATCAATTTTTATATAATTTTCAAAGGGTTATGTTTATCTCATTTTACATGAGATAAACAACTTTCCTACCCACACAAAAAGGATTAGGTCTCACCACTCTTTTTTTCTCTCCTCTTACCTGTGGGTCCCACTTATAATTTTATTTATACAACATAAGATAACTTTTTTCCTACAATATAAGAAAAATATTTCTCATTTTTTAATTTATGGTAGAGGTTGAATCATTTTATTCATGAATAGAATTATAATTTTTTTACCTTTAGTACCAATTGCTTCTTGCCCTTTTTATTCAGGCGACTTGAAGCCAGGAGCTGAAGTAAAGATTACTGGACCTGTTGGTAAAGAAATGCTTATGCCAAAAGATCCTGATGCCACCGTCATCATGGTACATTACCTATTTGTCTTCATCTTAATTTAAAAAAGAAAAAGAAAAAGGGAATATTTGAGCCCTTTATGTAGTCATGATAGTTGTTTTGATTTTCACCATTACCATTGATCATTTAAATTTTCTTCATAGTTGGCAACTGGAACTGGAATTGCCCCATTTCGCTCATTTCTATGGAAAATGTTCTTCGAGAAGCATGATGATTACAAGGCAAGTTTACGACAAAACTTACATCCTTCTTGATTCTTATGAATCTAGCATGAACCAGGACCATAAGCTGTAATGCATAGTATGCATAAATCACACTACAATAAAATTAACTTGATTAAATGTCCTCAAAGGTTCTATGGAAAGAGGTGTAGCAGAGGAAATCACTACTGAGTGATTTATGTAACCATAAAAATTCACAACCATAAGGCTCTCTATTTTATTGCAACTAACATACGGACATTTATCTTATGGATCTTTTAAAGAGCGACAAATTTTATTTACCTAGTATTAGTAAGCATAGGCAAATAATGTGACTCCAATTTATTATTGTCTGAAATGGGTTTGTGCGTGACCATATTAGATGATTGACCGAGTTTTGACATATGCAGTTGAGTGGTTTGGCGTGGCTCTTCTTGGGTGTCCCCACAAGCAGTTCACTGCTTTATAAGGAGGTGAGATGAATCAAACTTTTTCTCACTATTCAGGAACATCAACCATATGGTCTCTAACTTTTCTCACTACTCTAATGGTATGGGACAGGAATTTGAAAAGATGAAGGAGAAAACACCTGACAACTTCAGGCTTGACTTTGCTGTGAGCAGAGAGCAAACAAATGAAAAAGGAGAGAAGATGTACATCCAAACCAGAATGGCTCAATATGCAGAAGAGCTATGGGAATTACTAAAGAAAGATAACACTTATGTCTACATGTGTGGACTTAAAGGGATGGAGAAGGGTATTGATGACATAATGGTGTCATTGGCTGCTAAAGATGGTAAGAAACATTTTCCTTTTGCTACATCATGGAATCAAAGAAACTTTATTCATCATGTTGTGTTGTTTTATGTACTGTAGGTATCGATTGGCTTGTGTACAAGAGACAATTAAAGAAGGCAGAGCAATGGAATGTTGAAGTCTACTAATTTTTGTTCACTTGCACATATTTCAAGACCCACTTATCATATGAAATTTTTTGACCTTTGCTCAGGAACAACTTTCATTGCAACAGCCTTTGAGAAATAATTTCGAGGGTCATGCAATATACATGAAGCCAACTTCATTTTACAAAACCATTCCTCGTTAAATCCGACTAGCGAGCGTGGGGTAGAGGTAAACCTCGTACGCAGTCTCACCTTTACATAATTGCTAAGAGGTTGTTTCCTGGATTCGAACACGTGACCTTTTGGTCATGAAAGAACAACTTTACCACTGTTCCGGTTCGCCCCCTTTGAATGAACTATCCCCTTGATGAAAAATTATTTATGTAGATTTTGATATAATATTTTAATAAACTCATGGTTCTAGGTTTTTTCAAATCAGATTTGTTCATTTCTCCAAGAGACGTGGTAGACCTTTTTTTATTAAATTTCCTTTTCTTGTTCTAGAGCTGTTAAAATTTCATATCCTGAGTGTTTTGGACTGAGGTTATTATTAGTGGTCATGATTTTGAAGTTTCATGTGTGTATAGATTGAGTTTGAGTTCATGCGAGACTGTGAACTGTGAAGTATTCCCCTTTTATGAATACGATAAAGGCTTAAATTTGTGTCTACTACTTAGTCCAAGGACCATGTCTTTGGAGTGTGACCTTGGACTGAATCAACGGTTCTTATTTACATTTAGTGGATTGAGATTGAAGTACTGATATGTTGAGGAAGGCACTAAAACCATATGGAAGAAGAAGAAAGCTAATGATTGCAATTTGGCCTTTGAAAAATTCCTTCCATGCAACATGCATTTTAGTGGTTGATTGAGCAAGTGTCACTTTTTATAACGGGTTTTATAAGAGTTATGTTGTAGGAAAAGTGATTGTGTTATGTTATAGAGATTTGTTTTGCGTGCCAGAATTTTTTTTGTTTTTTTGCTGCGGACCCCACAAAATGTTATGTGCGTAAGAAATTTTGTGTGGTCATGTTAGATGATAGATGATAAACCCTTTTATAATATAATGAAATTACAATATTTACATAATTGAACATAAGCACCGCCGGCTTTACTTAGAATCCTGTAATATTTTGAGTGCAATCAATAGGTCCCACTGCATATAGTTTGGGTTTTTCTATATGTTGCTATGTCAGCTCACATCCTTTTTAATAAAAATGTTAGTTGCAAGTCTCTATGGAACATATAAAGTAACAATTGAGGTATGTGACAGAATCGTCAAATATAAATATACAGGAAACAAGGTTTAAATATAATCAAGTGGACGAAATCTATTTTGAGCATGAATTCAAGCACCTTGTCAATAATTGAAGATGAGACTTCATTTTATTTTTTTATGTTATCTCAAACATAGGATTAGGGTCTTGGTACGACAGGTTTGTCGTGTACCTTTGGTTTTAGCTGTGGCCAATGGTCGGATATTTCGGCTCTTGAGGCTTGAGGTATGGCAATGTTATTGCCTGTCTTTGTCCTTTTGTTTATTCACAAGGCATTGAATTGTGAAGTAGCCACTTGAAGTTAATGATTATCGGCCCACAACTGAATGCAGATACAATCAACTTGGTTTCTTGCAACTCTCTGAATGTTATATTTCTATCTTAATTTTTATTCCTTTAACAAGTTGGTTTTGACATCTTATAGTCTTTATGATTATTTGTCTATTTCAAGATTTTCTTTTCCTTTCTTCGGGTTTTGCAAACGATTTATTTATTTTTTGAGATTTCTCCTATCAATTCATCCACGAGACAGGTAGAATCACGACAAAACTCTCCATAACAAAGAAGCTTCTTTATTACATATTTTTTGTCAAGCCTGTTTCCTTTAAAATGAACGGAGCTCAAGATTGATGGTGATGCATGCTATGCTCCAATATTGGGTTTAGGATTATAACCAAATATGGGCTGGAGTATAGTTCTACTTCGATCGACCTGTATTTTCATTTCTGGGCTGCTTTTGCATTCAAGTCAAATGAAGAAACACAAGGCCCGAACTTACAAATGTTTTTTTTGAAAAAAAAAAAAAAACTATGAATGTCACTTTTTCCAAAAATGAATAGATTGATTGGTAAAAATATTTTCAAATATTTTTAATTTGTTGATCTGTTTTTATGTATATTTATAAAAGTTTCGTTTTTTTTATTTCCATAAAAAGTTAACACAAGCTTTTTAACCAATGATTCTCGTGGTACAAGAAACAAGAATACTATTTTAACTGAAAAATGGAATATAGAATGGACTTTTTTTTCTATCCTTTAACATAATACAACAAACTTTCTTACACACACAACATTTTATGGGCCCACACTTTTTAAAATAAAAAGAAAAAAGAAAAAATATGGCACGCAAAACGAATCTCATGTGCTTTTCCTATAACATAATAAACATAAAACCCATATATAATTTATAAAATTCAAGGCAGAACGCATGTGATCAGTGTTGATGGCAACCGTGAAGAATAACTCTGAATAGGGAAGAAAATCACATGGAATTAATACAACTGCCTCTGCCTTATGTTTAACTGCTCAGTCATAAAATGATGACCTCACCTTGACTTCAACCTCGATTCCTATGTTACTTAAAAATGATTATACTTCAAATGGACGAATCTCTAAGACCTTATTCAACATTATTCATATATTTCCTCGTATGTAAATTCGTAGCCGTCCTTTTAAAAGCTCCAATTCAAGCTTTCTCCATGCCTCGGGTCCTGTCAGAGTGTCAGCACTGTTGTCGATTCCTTCAAAAACCTGCATCTTTATTATTTTTTTCATTTTATAAATAGGTTCCTTCGATCAAGATCCAATGCAAATTGCAAAAACCCGCCGACCTCAACAGTGGCGGTTTATGCTTTGCATGTGCGAGTGCATTTCCAATACTAGCCTACTGAATACGAGGGCAATTAAAAAAATAAATATAAATTATACAAAAATATATAATTATAATATCAAAATTATTTTTTTTTATTGAGAAATATATTAATTGATGTAAAACACTCTTATTCGTCGGTTGTACATAATATACTATATTTTTTCTGCATGTGCACGGTTAAAGTTGGACCTGACCCATACCCTATGCCCTATGGGTTTCTGACCCCACAAATGTACATAGCCCTACCTTTAATCTCTATATATTCACTTCCCTCCCAACATCCATCCTACCCAATTTTCAAATACTCTTCAACAATATCAACCAATTTATTCTGTTTTTATATCTCATTCCTTCTTAATTTGCCATTTTCTCAACTATGGCTGCTTCAACTAATTTTGTTACTACTTTCGTCACTGTATTTCTCTTCCAATTCCTTAGAGGTGACGACCATTTATAGTAACATATCGTTTCGTGTTATTTTCGTAGGTTTTTTTTTTTTTTGGTTAAATGTAACTTCAGTTGTTATAAAAGATTTATGTTGTATTTAACGTTGGACAGGTTCGAATTCAGCGACATTCACAATCGTCAACAAGTGCAGCTATACAGTTTGGCCGGGAATATTATCCGGCGCCGGAACAGCACCGCTCTCCATCACCGGCTTTGCACTCCAACCAGGCGAGTCCAACGCCGTCCCCGTGCCCTCCGGTTGGTCCGGCCGCCTTTGGGGCCGCACCCTCTGCTCCCAGGACTCCACCGGAAAATTCTCCTGCGTCACCGGCGACTGTGGTTCCTCCACCGTAGAATGCGCAGGCGGAAACGCCGCCCCGCCTGCCACGCTGGCGGAGTTCACCCTTAACGGCGCCGGCGGGCTCGATTTCTTCGACGTCAGCCTCGTGGACGGTTACAACCTGCCCATGATTGTGGAGCCTCAGGGCGGAACCGGAGGCGGGAACTGCACTGCGACGGGTTGCGTGGTGGATTTGAACTCTGCGTGTCCGACGGAGTTGAAGGTGATGAGTAACGGTGATGAGGGCGTGGCGTGTAAAAGCGCGTGCGAAGCATTCGGGGAACCGCAGTATTGCTGCAGTGGCGCTTATGCGTCACCTGACACATGCAAACCCAGCTCCTACTCGCAGTTCTTCAAGAGTGCATGCCCACGCGCTTACAGTTACGCCTATGACGATGGCTCGAGCACCTTCACCTGTGCCTCTGCTGATTATACCATCACTTTTTGCCCCACGCCCTCCGCAAGGTAATTTCACTTTTTTACTTTCGAAAATATTTAATAAATTAATTGATTGAAATTCTTATTTGTTAAAACGTGTTTTCGGACAGACGAATATTGTTGTTGAACTGGTTGAATGTCAATTGAGGGACCAGTTATTGGTGCGGTATCACAATAGACATGGTTGGCACGTTTCTTTTTTGTCAAATTAATCGGTAAACAAGATTTTCTTGTTTTTATTTTAGTAGATGCACTATCGTGTCAAAAACACGTTCCGTGTGCAATCGCTTATTGTGTTAGCTAGATTTTGCGTTCAGATTTGAGTTGCAATTGTATTTAAAATGGATGTTTGAATTTGAATGCAGTTATATCAAATCAGGGAACGGACAAAACCCAATGGCTGTGGACATCTCGGGTGGAAATGTGGACGGAACAACCAACAACGTAATGACGGTGGTTGTTACATCTGTTTTGGTGGCGTTTTGGCGGTTGTGGCAACTCAATTAGGTGCCAATGTCACATTGACATGGCCGGTGAATTTTGTGGGCCATAGTCCTATGCCCTATCGATTCCTCTAACCTGAAAAAGGTCATGCATAAGAGGGTAGCAACTAGGAACAAGCAACTAGCAACTCAACTTGGTATTCAACGGATGCAATTAGCATCAGCACCTGTGGGAAGATTGCCACTTCTCAACTTGCACAATTAAAGTATTAATTGGTCATGACTTCATCCAACCCTTAATAACCGATATTGGAAGGGTTCAGATGCACGGACAGAATAGGCAGTAGTATTACATCAGCTCACGTCTCACGCCATTCATATGTTGTCCCTTACCTGAAGAGTCAAAACACTGAAGCGCGTTTCCGGAATTTTTTTTTTAGGAATAAAATAGCAACGGGATTGATTTTGCTCCAGTTGTAAATATAAAACATAAGTTTATTAAAAATAAAGGAGGAGTACAATTTTGATTCGCTGGACACGTCATTTTCTTGCAACTGCCTCCTAATGGCGCCATGTACATGTGTTGTGCGCACCTTTGACTGCCCCCTCCCCTATTTTATTGGAAAAATATTTATCCTAAACAATTTGAGGAAGGTGTGTGTCACTTTAAATATGTAAAGTTACCTCATTGTAAGAGAGATAAAGAGATAGATAAAGAAGAAGAGAATTGACAAAAAAAAAATAAAGGTGTTGGTCCCACTTCTTTGTGAGAGTGAAAAGATATAAGTTGTGTTATTTAAAATGATAAACACTCTTCTCATACAATTTATATCATTTCATTCTTAGAAAAAGGTAGAATCCATATATTTATTTATTTTTGTCAACTCTCTCCTCCTTTATCTATCTCTTTCTCTCTCTTAAAATGACATAACTTTACCTCTTTAAAATGATACACACTTTATCCTTATTTTATTGTTGATTTCGGAATTTAGATATTCTACATCTACTTATATTTCATCAAAAAATAATTTTTTTTTTATAAACATATTTTAACTTGTTTTGTTTGGCATCAGTTAATTGTCAATTGAGTTGTGCGTTTCATTTTTTAGCACCGGAAGTTCAACGGAGAGAAAGGAAGAGTTTTGTAATTGAAAAATAATATTTCATTAAAGTAACTTAACTATTTTTAATTACTTTTAGTGTGAATTAGAATACGTATTCTTTATTTTATTATATTAAAAAATATAAATATAATTTATTTCCATTGTTCAAGGGATATATTAAAAAAACAAGGCATAACAGCAAAGCGATCTTTTCATGAGGTTCTTGATGTCATGTTCATGAGGTTTTTGAGGTCAATATTATTTAGTTTTAAAATTGGGAATAACACATCTCATTTTAAATGATATGAGCTTATATCATTTTAAATCATAATCGTTGATTTTCGTCCATCAACGATTATAATTTATTGGATCAAAATTATTAATTAATTATAATAATTTTGACCCATTAAGTTTGACCCAATAAATTATAACCGTTGATGGACGGAAATCAACGGTTAGGATCTAAAATGATATAAGTTTCTATCCTTTAAAAGGATAGATGTTTTTTCTTTAAAATTATAAACAATATATCTATTTATTTTAAAAATTCATAATCATACCTGTCATTTTGTTAAAAAAAGATTGAATTACTTTTAAAATATATCTAATTTAATACTTTTAAACTCCGTCCTCTCTATCTACCAACAAAAAAAAAATAAAAAATCCGTCCCCTCTTACAAATTATTCCAATGGTTCTTATATATTCCTTAATCTAGGTGATTGTTATTGCTCATCTGATAAAATTCTTTTATAATTGAATTACATTAGCTTCGCTTTTATTGAATCTTCTATTTTAAGGAAGTCATAGTTAGATAATTTGATCTATATAAGAAAAGAAAATGTTATCCAATATAATGGTCAAAAATCAAAATACCCTTCACTCATATCCCTATCATTTTATATATTCCTTAGATTTGATCA
>JAVKPL010009475.1:0-38942 GCA_032173675.1 Gastrolobium villosum
AGGCTTCCAATGATATGGCTCAGCATACCAATGCTTTCATGGAAGAACCAGAGCCAACAATAAAAACACAAATGCTTCCATTAAAAATCTGGAGAATCAGATAGGCCAGCTGGCCAAACAATTTTCAGAAAGAATTCCAGGTACCTTTCCAAGTAACACAGTCAATAATCCAAAGGATGACTGTATGGCTATTACAACAAGAAGTGGTAAGATACTAACAGTTCCAACAAAAACACCTGTGGAGCTGGAAAAAGAGAAAGAGGAACAAGAAAAGGAAGCAATTGAACCAGAGATTGAGGTAATTATAACAGAAAAAGAAAAAGAGCAGGTTGCAGAACAACCAGTGGTGGCAAAAGAAAAGCATGAGTTAAGCCACGAGTATGTTATGTCTAAGGCACCCTATCCAGAAAGATTCAAGAAGGGAGCCTATAACAAACATTATGATAGATTCTTGGACATTTTCAAGAAACTACATATCAATATTCCTTTTGCGGAAGCCCTAGCCAATATGCCAGGGTATGAAAAATTCATGAAGGATCTTTTATCCAGGAAACAAAAACTGCAGGAATGCCAAACTGTAACACTCACTGAAGAGTGTAGTGCTTTTATCCAGCAGAAAATTCCAGATAAACTGAGTGATCCAGGAAGTTTTAATATTCCTATTGCTATTGGTGATATTGGCATTGGGAAAGCTTTATGTGATCTCGGGGCTAGCATTAATCTAATGCCCTTATCAGTCTACAAATCATTGGGGATTGAGGAATTGAAACCCACCGAGGTATCACTCCAATTGGCTGACAGATCCGTAAGGAAACCCAATGGAATCATAGAAGATATTCTTGTCAAAGTTGATAAGTTTATCTTTCCTGCAGACTTTGTGGTATTGGATATGGGAGAAGGGAGTGAGAAGCCCATGTTATTAGGAAGACCCTTTTTGGCTACAGCCCGAGCCCTAATTGATGTTGAACAAGGGATGATTAAACTAAGAATGAACGATGAGGAAATTATCTACAATGTTTCAGAAGCTATGAAGAGACCGGCTGATAATAATGATTGTTTCCAAGTTGAATCTGTTCAACATAAGAAAGAACGGCCTCAAGAACTTGATTATGAGTTGAAGGCTCGTGATTATGTACCTTTTGAAAAAGAAGGACTTACTGTAGAGGTATTGAAAGAGAAAACTGAAGACATAGAGGTTGGTGCCCCTAAAGTTGAGTTGAAGCCATTACCAGACACTTTGAAATATGTGTTTTTGGGAGATGGTAATACTTATCCGGTAATCATCAACAAGGCTCTATCTGAAGGCCAAGAAAAGGAGCTGGTGGAAGTTTTAAAAGCTCATAAAACCGCAATGGGATGGTCTATTGCTGATTTAAAGGGCATAAATCCTTCCTTTTGTACACATAAGATTCTCCTGGAAAATGATATTAAACCTGTGAGGCAACCACAAAGGAGATTGAACCCAACAATGAAAGAGGTGGTAAGGAAGGAAGTTGTAAAACTTCTTGATGCAGGAATGATTTACCCAATTTCTGATGCTGCCTGGGTAAGTCCAGTTCAAACAGTGCCAAAGAAAGGTGGGGTAACAGTAATTACCAATGCAAAACATGAGTTGATTCCAACCAGAACCATCACGGGTTGGAGAATGTGTGTTGATTACAGGAGGTTGAACACAGCTACACGGAAGGATCATTTCCCATTACCCTTTATTGATCAAATGCTGGAAAGATTGGCGGGCCACTCTTATTATTGCTTCTTGGATGGGTATTCAGGCTACAACCAAATACCTGTAGCTCCTGAAGACCAGGAAAAGACAGCTTTTACTTGCCCATTTGGAGTCTTTGCATACAGAAGAATGTCATTCGGCCTTTGCAATGCACCTGCCACATTCCAAAGGTGCATGCTGTCCGTTTTTTCAGATATGGTGGAGAAAGGTCTAGAGGTATTTATGGATGACTTCTCTGTTTTTGGCTCTAATTTTGATTTTTGTTTGAACAATTTATCCAAAGTTTTGAAAAGATGCAATGAGACAAATCTGGTTTTAAATTGGGAAAAGTGCCATTTTATGGTAACTGAAGGTATAGTGCTGGGACACAAAATTTCTAATGCAGGGATTGAAGTTGATAAAGCAAAATTAATGTTAATTGAACAACTTCCCATTCCTGTAAATGTAAATGCTGTTAGGAGTTTCCTAGGACATGCAGGTTTTTACAGGCGGTTCATCATGGATTTCTCCAAGATTGCTAAACCATTAAGCCAACTCTTGGTGAAAGATTCTGAGTTTTTATTTGATGATGCTTGTTCAAAGGCCTTCCATGTGTTAAAAGAAAAGCTTACTACAGCTCCAGTGCTTACAGCTCCCGATTGGAACCTTCCATTTGAACTCATGTGTGACGCCAGTGCATATGCAATTGGTGCAGTCCTTGGTCAGCGTAAGGAAAAGTTATTACATGTCATTTACTATGCTAGCAAAGTTTTGAATGATGCTCAGATTAATTATGCAACAACTGGGAAAGAAATGTTAGCAGTAGTTTATGCATTGGACAAATTTAGACCTTACTTGTTAGGATCTAAAATTGTTGTTTTTACTGACCATTCTGCTATTAAGTTTTTGATGACTAAGCAGGACGCAAAACCACGATTGTTAAGGTGGATGCTACTTTTTCAAGAATTTGATTTGGAAATTCGGGACAAAATTGGAGTAGAAAATAAAGTGGTTGATCATCTCTCTAGAATCCAGGCAAAAGAACTACAAGATAGTTCAGAAAAAGAAATCAATGATTATTTCCCTGATGAGAAGGTGATGGCAGTCTTTGTTCCTCCATGGTTCGCAGATTTTGCCAACTACAAAGTGGTAAGAGAGTTGCCTCCCAACCTTACAAGGCAACAACAAAAGAAATTTCTGCGAGAAGTAAGGCGTTATTTCTGGGAGGATCCACATCTATATTTCCAATGTGCTGATGGGATCCTTCGCAGATGTGTTCCGGAGTTTGAAGTGGGCCAGATTTTATGGCATTGCCATTCTTCTAATTATGGAGGGCATTTTGGGGGCAATAGAACCGCACAGAAAGTTTTGCAAAGCGGTTACTACTGGCCAACACTTTTTAAGGATGCAAGAGATTGCGTAGAAAAATGTGATAAATGTCAAAGGACAGGAAATATCTCACGAAAGGATGAGATGCCCTTGAATAATATTTTAGAGGTGGAACTATTTGATGTTTGGGGCATTGATTTTATGGGTCCATTTCCATCCTCTTATTCTAACCAATATATCCTTGTGGCTGTGGATTATGTCTCTAAGTGGGTAGAAGCTGCTGCTCTTCCCACTAATGATGCTAAGGTGGTGGTAAATTTTCTAAGGAAAAATATTTTTACAAGGTTTGGAGTACCTCGAGCTATCATTAGTGATGGGGGTATTCACTTTTGTAACAGACATTTTGAGGGTTTGTTGGATAAATATGGAGCGAGACACAGGATAGCCACACCATATCATCCTCAAAATAGTGGGCAAGTGGAAGTCTCCAATAGAGAGATAAAAAGAATCCTAGAAAAGACAGTAGGAATTTCTAGGAAAGATTGGGCCAAAAAGCTTGATGATGCACTTTGGGCATACAGGACTGCATTCAAAACTCCGATCGGCATGTCACCTTATCAGTTGGTATATGGCAAACCTTGCCATTTACCAGTAGAGTTAGAACACAAAGCTTTGTGGGCCACAAGGTTCTTAAATTTTGAGCTATCAGGAACCCAAAAGAAGAGAATATTGCAGCTAAATGAGCTAGATGAGTTCAGAAGAACTGCTTATGAGAGTGCACAAATTTATAAAGAAAAGACAAAGCAGTGGCATGATAGCAGGATCAAGCATAAAGAGTTTGCACCTGGTCAACAGGTATTACTGTACAATTCTCTATTGAAATTGTTTCCAGGAAAACTTAAATCTCGTTGGTCTGGTCCCTTTATAGTGAAGAATATATTTCCATATGGCACCATTGAAATCTCTCCCCTGAATGATGAGAGATCCTTTAAAGTAAATGGAAATCGGCTCAAAATTTACTTTGGGGAACCTGTGAATAGAGAGATAATTTCTGTCTCTTTGACTTCACCCGATTAAACATGGTTCCAGTCAGGCTCGTGACATTAAACAAGCGCTTACTGGAGGCAACCAATGGATATTAATATATCTTGAAAAAAAAAAAAGGGTTAGTCCATGCTGATAGCGCGGTTCCCACGCTAGCAGCGTGGACCAGCATAAAATGGCAGTGGGTTCCGCGCTGAGAGCGCGAGTTCCGCGCCATCAGCGCGGCAGATACAAAAAAGTCAGAGAGTACCGCGCCCACAGCGCGGGGATGGCGCTGTGAGCGCGGGAAGCGCGATCAGTTTTTTTTTTAAAGGGGGAAACCCTAATTTTCCCCCATTTCCCCTCTCTCTCTCAGCCGCCACCCTTTCCTCTCCTCCCCTCCCCTCTTCTTCTTCCTTCCCCTCTTCCTTTTCTCCTCCTACTCCACTCACTCCCATCTACTTCCTCTTCATTTTTCTCTATTTCTCACATTCACACACACTCTCACAACCAATCCCCATATTTGTTTCCCCATTTCATCCCCACATCTCCCTCAACCATTGAAAGGTGGGTTAGGGTTCTAAGCACTTAAGGATTCATCACTACGTGGTAGATTCTTTTCCTTTTCAAATGGCAGGAGATAAGGTAAGTGCACACTCTTTTGTTTTTAAAATTTGAAATATTGTTTGTTGATACTGTGATGTTGATGGGTTTTGGATAAATGCATGCTAGGTGTTTGATGAAATGCGTAAGTTAAGAATTTTTTTCCTTCCAAAATGCATATGAAAAAAAAAAGAGATGAATAGATGATGGTCCCTATATTTTCCCTGACATATAAATGCATGATAGGTATTTTACCTAAAATATGAATGTAAACATGCCACTGTTGCAATCCCAATTTCGTATTCATACCATGTATTTACTGTCATATTGGTATCCAAAATTTAAATGCTATGTTGGTCTGCATTATTATTACTGATATGTAATATAATGAGATAACGGGGCTGAGTACAATGTTACCATATGCATGAGATAAATCTGGGAATTGTCATTGATTGTCTCCGATTGTGGATTTTAATGTTGTATATCTTTGTATGGTATCTGTATTGGAATTTTTCTGAATGTAGCAAAAGAAGGTCGGCAAAAAGCCCGCAGGTGCAGCTGGCACCAAAAGACAAAGAGCCCCTGCTCTGGTCGATTTTGATGGTAACCGGTTTCTGACTCCGGAAGCCCAAGACCGGTACCACAACTGGTTTTTAAGGAAGAAGATCATACCGGAACGAAGGATAAGCAGTCTCCTGGCGGATGACTGTCCGGTGAGCATGACAATTCAAAGAAGGAAATGGAACAAGTTGATACAAATTCCAAGGGCAAGCTGCAGCACCATATTGCGCGAATTCTGTGCCAATGCTGACAAGGACACAGTGGGCAGAACAAGAAAGAGCTGGGTCAGGGGGAAGGAAGTATCTTTTACAGCCTTCCAAATTGAGAGGTTGCTGAACACCTCATGGGAAGCAACCCAATCTTGTTTTTTTACAGACACCTTCAACAGGATGCAGCCTGTTGACGGATTGTATAGGGAAGAAATGCCGGCATTGGCTACCACTGTTCGGGAAGGCATCACTCAACCACATTCTGCCTGGAAGTCCAAACAAGGCCAGCCAGCAGTGCCAGAAAAATTGGATAGGCTAGATCTCAATGAAGAAGCAATTTTCTGGCACTCCTTCATCAATTCCACCATCATGGCTTCTACTAATCTAAGTGATGTCAATGTGGAAAGAGCAGTATTGCTGTATACTCTGCTGGGAGATTACAACCTACATATTGGGGCTATTCTGTCTGATAGAATAGCCCACATCATCACTCATGGCAGGTTAGATTTTAGTCTAGCTCACTGCTCCCTCATTGAGCAGCTTTGCATACAAGCAGGGGTAGATATACCAGATGATGAGCCCAGAGATGTAAAGACCAAAGCAGATCTAACACAGCATCAGTATAATGAAATGCAGAAGGAGTCCAGAAGGCAAGCAATATGGAAAGCATCTGGCGGTGCTGTTCCACCACCTGCCCCAGTATCAGCACCATCTACATCTACTGACTCTCAGTTGCTCCAACAGTTACTAGTTCAGAACAACTACATGATGAGCATGTTGGAGCGACTGTGCTTGGATAGGGGAATTGACACAGCTGGATTAATGGGTCAAGTTCCACCTGGTACACAAGCGGGTCCATCTATGCCTTTCACTACTGCAGATGATGACATCCTCGGTGATTTTGAGGCTGATGAGTTTATGGATGACATCTGAGTTTACTCCTCCAGTGTCATTTACTGCATTTTGTTTAATTTTCTTGAAACAAATTAGTTTTACATTTTGAAACAAAGGGTTGAACAAAGTTAAGGTTGCTGGCATTTTATATTGGTTTACATTTTCTTGAGTATTTTGCTTTGGATATTAACAATTATGTGTGTACTCCATCTGGCAGCCTACGCTTTAATCTAGATTAGTTTGTTGCTGAGGACAGCAACATTCTAAATCTGGGAATTATCGCATACATGCTGAATGCAAGATTGCAAGGTTGATGAATGTGGTGGAACTACACCATACACCATGAAAAGGAAGTCTTGTATTGAAAAAGAAAAAAATTCTCAGGTTCAATTATGCTTGATTAAATTCTGGATGCATAAACTGCTAGCATGATACTGTATAGACAATTTCTGTCAACTAGTATGTCTGAATTTCTAAGCTTGAATGATTAATAAATGCCTAAATGATTATTTTGGAAATCTAGCTTGACATCATAGCTAGTGAGTTTTTGTGCCCAAACACTTAATTTATTTTGAGAGACCTCACTGTGATAGCATTCTAGAACTTGCTTTGTTTCTCTGAGATGCATGCATTGATTGAAATGATAAAGGCAGAATTTTATTTTGTTAGCCATGGCCAAATAACTCACCTATGTGAATTTTTCCATTGCTAACCCCTTTGTGCCTGAGCCTTTTTGTTCATAATTCCTGTTGATTGCTTAGCCATATTCCTATTGTCTTACCTTAAATGAGATTGAATCACTGATGTTTTGAAATAAAACAAAGAAATTGAGGTAAGCTCCACAGAGGTCAATGTAAAGAAAGGCGACTATTGAGCCTTTAAAAAGGAAAAAGAAAAAGGAAAAGGGTGAATATAAAGAAAATATGGCTGAAGGAATTAAATTCCCGAAATTCTGTGGGAACATTAGGGGAGCAAAATAAATGAGTTGAATGTGTTAAAAATGAAAAACTATCAATTTTCAATCTCATTGTTACTTGAGCTACTATCCATAAAATCATACCCTTTGGCCTGGCCAAGTTACAACCTGTGATGTCCTTTTGATCAATTTTGCATGTATTAATGTTCCTCATCTTTAGGAACTTGAGAATATGAGCAAGTTTATGATAATGTTGTTGCTGTGATAGCTTGAGTGATTGTCATTTCCCCAAACACTTGAGTATTGAGCATTACTTGATTATCTGGGTGAGGGATGTGCAAATTAGATTCTAATCGTTTCATGAAAGGCATTATTAAAAATTCTTCGCATTGATTCAAGCATACTTAGTATGATGATCTGTTGGCTGTACAATGTTATGTTGGATTAATCTGTTTCCTGGATTTAGTCTTGTACATTGCTAGGGACAGCAAAGTTCAAATCTGGGAATTATTTGATATGCGATCAGCATATAGAAATTACAAGGCAAAAAGAGGAAGAAAATGACTCAATCAATGCAAGAAAGGCAGAGAAAAAGAGTAAAAACATCCAAAGTCTGAATATCAAGGAAGATAAATAAAAGAAGGCAAAAACATATCAAAAGAGACCTAGTTCCCACGCTCACAGCGCGGGGATGGCGCTCTGAGCGTGGGAGGAGAAAAATGGACAGTGAGTACCGAGCTGAGGGCGCGAGATCCGCGCCATCAGCGCGGGAGAGCAAAAATTGGCAGAAGCTCCCACGCTGACAGCGCGGGAGTGGCACTGTCAGCGTGGGAAGCGCGAAAAGATGGGGATTCAAATTCACAAAATTAGGTCAAAGTCTCTTATAAAAAGGGACTCAACCTTTGAAGGAAGGGATCTCTGAAATAGACCACAAAAACTAGAGGAGCAGATCCAGCTGAAGGAGGAAGGCGTTCTTCGTGTTCGTCGTTCCGTTCTTGTACTTTTCTTCTATTTTATTTTCAGTTCATGTTGAAATCAGATCAGTGATCATGATGTTGATTGGCTAGATCTATTTCTGTAGTCAGGGGCATGATCCCTTTGTGAACAATTGTTACAAGGATTGAATCATTATATGTATTGATTTTAATATATTTCATCTTTATCTTGAGCGTATTGATATTATTTCTGTTAGATCTGATCAACCTAATAGGGAATGATATTCTGGGGATCAGGATTCGCAATAGGGATATTGGAATACTGATCCTGAAAGGAGATAAAGATGACTCTCCATGCATGTTCTAGGGATAGACTTGTATGGATTGCAGTCGTGGGATTTATCTACATAATGCTTATTTTCAGGCGGGATTACTAAGGGATTAGGGTTCCAACTGAAGTAAAGGGTTAGATCACCAAGGGATTGGGATCTAACTAATTATTTCTAAAAAGATGATAATTTGTCTGAGTTGTTAATTTCGATAAGTATTATGAATCAATCCGAAGAAAAATTGGGAACAATTGGTGAATGTACCCTGGCTACAGTCTTCTTCATCACTTCTTCTTCAAAAACATTTTCTGCATTTATTTTAAGTCTTTTTCATAAAAACCTAAAAACAAGTCTTTATATTTTGTTTACCATAGTGTGGAAACACGAATCAATTAATCTAAATTAAGAGGACTGGTTATAGTAGTAATTGTTTTCCAATCCCTGTGGAGACGATCTTATTTATCACTTTATTACTTGGAACGATCGGTGCACTTGCCGAGATCGCAACAACCCCTTGTCTTACTGAGATTTCTTGTTTAGAGATCTCACCCCACGTTTGGGGACGCTTATTTCAGGTTCAGGTAATGTTGAAGCCTCAGGCGGTAGGAGGCCGGAGCTGAGTTAGATATTGATGATATTATATGCTGACATTGTTGGATGTTGGTTATGCATGCTGCTTTATGCTTTTAGCTTCATTTATGTTTGAGATTGTCTATTGAGACTGTTGTTGGGCATTGTGCCTTATTTGGTGAGCATGGGGATTGTCCATGCCACATAGACTTGATTATGTCTTCTTTAAGTTAAAGTTGTATTAATGCATCATAATTTTGTTCCAGACTATGTGTTGTAGTCCTATGACTTAGATACTCACTTTATATTTATATATGAGGTATTTCAGTTAGTTGTCTTGCGATTTACGAGATGCATTATTTTATGAAATTGATTAAGTAATCAAGTTGGCTAAGGTTAATGACGTCATAATTGAATTAAAGGAAAAGTTATTCCGCATTTTAATTAAGCGTGGCTTAATACGATAGTATGTTAACAAACCGGGCTAACACGGGCTATTACAGTCACCACCCTTGTTCTTTAGTTTTGATCATCACCCTTATACTTGAGTTGTCTAGTTATAAATGGAGTCTTAATGCATGTAATGAACTTATGATCATAACCTATCGTTGGGTAATGTTAAGCACACCTTAAATCGCATGTTTAAGCTTCTGTATGCATGAAATGAACCACCTTTGGTAAGGATATCTCACGAGATGCAGAACTACATTCTGTCGCGAGATATCCGGATATGGATATCCGGATATTGATATCCGAATATGGGGATCTGGATATCCGAATACTGATTGTTAGTATATGGGTGTCCTAGAGACAATCTTTTGATTAAATAAAGGACATTAGATGTAGAACTTTGTTTGTCGCAAATAAATAAAAGCACAATTTATTCAGTTTCATATTGTGTCTCGATATTATTGTTAATATTATATGAACGAACTGGATAAACCCCTTGGAATAGAACAGGTATCTCTTGAGTATCTATGATGAGATCACGATCATGAGGATTCAAGGATATCGCATGTCTATTCCTAATTATATGTTCCTAGTCTAGAGACACTGAGTTTGGGGATCAGTGATCTCGGGTAAGACTAGTACGACTTATCTACTTATATATGGATACAAGGTAAAGACCTCATGAGCTATAGATATAGAGATGTCTTAGCTAAAGTCGTGGGTGGACCTATAAGAGTATAGCTCGTACTGAACAGACCCAAAAAGAGACTCTATGAGGAAATCTCATAGATAGTGTCATTAGAATAATCTCTTTACATTTGGTTATGTCTTTCCTTAGACCAGAAGTTATTACCTAGACTGTGTTCTTGAAGGCATGTTTTGATTGTATGCCTCGTCTGCCTGAAACATGGAGACTCATAGGTATACTGTTGGGTGTGTCCTGAAAGAGCACATGGATAGGGTAATAAGCTGAAAGAATTCGTCAAATCTCTGTGAGAGATTAGGTTATCTGTAAACCGGAGAAATCGGGATGACATTTACAGGGACTCGGGAATCTATGCATAGTAAAAGAGATCATGAGATGATATGCCTTTAGAGTCAGTAAATTGAAGATTCCCTATTTTGAATAAAGCTTACCCTAAACTGCAGGGGTTGATACATTTCCTTACCCTAGGTTAATGGGAAGATAACCGAGACGAAGGGAAATACATATGGTAACCAAATATGTGCAATAGGATGATTAAGTCATTAATCTGACTAGTTCTGGGGCAACAAAGCATTGCTAGTGCTCTGTGTTGTCATTAATTGCGTTGTGGGCTTGTTGGGCCCAAGCCCAATTATGTCAGAAACTAAGTTGGACCTAATAGGTCACACACGAACACCTTGTAGTCATGATGAACTAGCTTTAAAGGTATTGGGCCTAATAATGGTTGTTAGCCCAAGAAGCTGTTTGGAAGCCCACCTAATAGGGTGGAGGGCGCATGGAGCTTAGTAATGGGCTTGGATAGCCCAAGACATTACTAATTAATTTAATTAGTTAAATTAATAATCAAACATTTGAATTTTGAATTTTGAATTTGAAATTTGAATTTTGAAATTTGAATTTGGAATTTGAATTTTGAAATTCGAATTTTGAATTTGAAATTTTAATTTTGAAATTGGATTTTGAAATTTAAATTTTGAATTTGAAATTTGAGATTTTGAATTTTGAATTTTGAATTTGAATGTTTGAGCATTTGAATTCAAGTGTTTGAATTCGAATTTGAATTGGCTATGAAAAGTTGTTTCATAACAAAAGGATAAGATAAGATCTTATTGGAACAAATTTCTTGTATCAAGAGGAGATCTTTGGGGATCACCAAGATTTGTTTGGGGCGCATATTTTAAGTGATAAGGATGTCATCTTGTCATTTAAACAAAGCTCCAACCAGATTTGGTAGTTGAGAGAATAAGTGGGTAAGTTGGTTCAAATTTTGAATGCAACTACTCAACATATTTGGACCCTTTTTGGGCTGAATAATACGCATGGAATAGGTCACTATATGATGGTTTTTAAATTAGATTTTGAATTAGTTTGAACTTAGTTTCATGAGGATAAGGTTGGAGGTTGTTGGCTAGATTTGATTTGCAACAACTCCACCTTATCCTCCTTGATTCCATGCGCCATTTTCAAAGTAGTTTGAAAGGAAAGTTTGATTTAATTAAATCACTCTCTTAACACTCTTGTGCGCACACTACAAGGCAAGTTCCTCTCTTAGGGTTTTTTAGAAAACCTAGCATACACTCCTTCATCTCATGCACCATTCTGTAGGGTAGTTCACTACACCTTTCCAAACACAATACCTAGCCTCCACCTGCCCCAATTGGGCGAATGGCAAGCCTCATTGTGGTGATCATCTGGTGGCTTGCAAGAAGGTGTTCTTGCATTATTGACGAATGGTGGTGTGGATCACCATTAGAGGGTTTGAACCCTTCAGACCTGACAATTGATCTCCCTGACTTATCAGGCCAAAACAAGGTAACATCATGCTGTCCTAAAGCATGAATCTTTGTGTGCATGTATGTTTCCGCGGTAAAAAGTTTTGTTTTTCCACCTTACATGCATCGGCCTTCTAGGCCAGTTTACTTTCACTGATAACCGGATATTGACAGAGAGATATCCGGATATTGATATCCGGATATGGCCCCGACATATATCCGGATATTCTGGGTTTTCGATGAACAATAAGGTACTGTTCATACAGAACTGAGATATGGGCTTGTGGACCCTAGTTTGATGAAGTTGAACTTCTGTATTGATTAATGTAAGTCAGGATCTAAATGATTAAGGGCTTGTGGCTTTGTGAGAAGCCTAAAGACGTAAAACGGGAAGGAAAAACGTAGTCTTTATGTTATGCTTTTGAGCTTTGGTTATTGATATGATTACTGGTCCGAAACAGATTGTGATTCTGCTGTCTGTTGGACTTGAGCTAGTGTGGGCTCTTGGCATTGGGTAGTTAGCTTGCAAGGTAAGCTTTCGTGTCCTCGGTTTTGCCATTGTTGGTTCCACCATGTCCCATGGGGGGATGGTTTATATGCATGATGTTGTTTTCATGTATTATTTGATAAATACTGTTGAGCTATTATATGCGAGTGCCTTTATGATATCCATGTGGTGTTCCACCTATACGGTAAGCTTGAGTATGTGGTACATACAATATGGTGAGGCTGTGGGTGAGGTGCAAGCGATGTTCCTCGTACTAATTATAGGTAATAGACGTATTCCTGCATTTCTCTGGCCAGTAGAATAGTGAAAACACACATGGCATGAATATCTGTTGCACTGCATAGTTTTTGGAACTTATACTGTTAAATGCTTTTGAACTTATATTGCACATGTAAGTGGGCTTGGGGTGGAAGATCCTTGAGGACCCCTTATCTTACTGAGATTTCTTGTTTTGAAATCTCACCCCACGTTTGGGGACGCTTATTTCAGGTTCAGGTAACCCAGGGGTTGAGACCTCTAGTGGCAGGAGGCTAGAGCTTAGTTGATAGATGATACATATTTATGCTGCTTATGCTGATATGCTGTTATGATTGAATGCTGGATCCTGATTACTTTTTTATGCTTTAGCTTAATGTTAAGACTCGGTTAATTATGTTGTCTGTTTGGTGAACATGGGGATTGTCCATACCACGTTGACTTGACTATGTCTTAGTTTGACCTGGAGTTGTAATAATGTATCAGGATATTGTCCGGACTACGTGTTGTAGATCTGTGACTTTAGATACTCACTGTTATTTTATATTATGAGGTATTTCAGTTAGTTATCCTTTGCAATTACATACAAGCGATATTTTATGAAAATTGATTAAGTAATCAACTTGGCTAAGATTAATGACATCATAATTGAAAAGAAAAAGATTTCCGCATATTTAACTAAGCGCGGGTTAATACGATGACATGTTAACAAATCGGGTATACACGGGGTGTTACAATCTTCCACCCCAAGCTCACTTACATGTGCAATATAAGTTCTAAAAGCAGTTCAACAATATAAGTTCCAAAACCAATGCAGTGCAACAGATATTCAAGCCATGTGTGTTATAACTATTCTACTGGTCAGATAGGTGCAGGAATACGTCTATTACCCACACAGTACGCGCCCATGCCGTACTTGCCTACGGGATCACATCCCGTCTAGGCGAACACCACATGCATATCATAAAGGCACTTGCATATAACAGCTCAATAGCATTTAATAAGGAAATACATGAAAACAACATCATGCATATAAACCATCCCCCATGGGACATGGTGGAACCAACAATGGCTAAACCGATGACACGAAATCTTACCTCTTAAGCAATCTGTCCAAACTAAGAGCTCACACTAGCTCAAAGCCCATAAACAGGACAATCACAATATGTTTATATAATAAATAATCATCAATAACCAACGTCCAAGGTTACCTTAAGTGATTAGGGCTTTCCATCTTATTTTAAGTCATTTTATGCAGTTTCTGCAGGAGGTATTCGAATACTCCTCGATGAGTATTCGAATACTCTGACTTTCGAGAAAGTATTCGATTACTTTCACTAAGGTATTCGAATACCACAAGGTCTCCGACTACTTTTTCCCCCAGTATCTGAATACCACAAGGTATCCGAATACCAATACCCAAGTATTCGGATACTATAGAGTATTCGAACACTTCTTCAACGGTATTCGAATACTTTTCTTCCCATAAAAGTATCCCAATACTCTAGCAAGGATTATTCGACTACCAGAGGACAAGTATTTGAATACTACCCGAAAAGTATTCGAATACTTCTCCAATAGAATGCAGAAATTCGAACTGCCTTCTGCATAATCCCATTTTTAAGTGTCCAAACGTGATCTGGAGTCCAATGACTCCATAGACAGAGGTTCATAAGCATGTTTAAGACTCACAAACACATTCCTTTGCTCAAATGGTTCAAGTTTCGCTTTTTAATGGATTAAACAAGCTTAACTCAACAAAATACCAAGGAGATGATCATGGCTCACCTCAAATGCTCAAAACTCTGAAAAATGAGTGCTCCTGGAGCTCTCAAACCAGCACTATGACACTGACTTCAAAGGCCTAGGAATTTGACCATCAAAGTTTGGTTCTTTGCTACCAAGAAAGCTTCTTGAAGCTCAAAGTGCCAACACAAAGTGGCTCACCTCCCAAACTTAGAATCAGAACACTATAACCCACTCACAGCAGCCCAAACACTAAGAACAAAGTCACTAACTCACCCCCAAAGCTACCTCACACTCACACCAAGGTTTTGGTGAAGGTTTCAAGAAGGAAAATGGCCTCTTGGTTCACAAAATGGGGAAGAGAAGGCAATGGAACAGTGAAGGGGAAGCTGGTCAGCAGCCAAAGGGTCCAAACTCACGTAGAAAGTGTTATAATCTGACCTAGGGCATTGTGCCCTTTAGCTTATATAGGTCACTTAAATAATCACACAGTATTAACAATAATAGCTAAGCTTATCATTTTAATCTTAAACTTTATATTATGAACCTAGACATTTTTCTAGGATTTGTTATATTTTTATTTTATTTTTCGCAGCACCTTTCTGGTATTCGCTTTTCCATAGCCAGTATCAGTTCTGGCACTAATTCTCATTATTTTGACCTGAAACTTGTTTTACTAGTCATACATATTATTCTAGGAATATTCATGCACTTATTATAATTTTCCGGGATACTTCACCGGTACGCACTTATACCATGAGCAGAACCGGTATCTGCACTTTTTGTCAGAAAAATGACTTTCAGCTTTCTTAGCCACTTACTATAATTATTTAAGCTTCATCATAATTATTAGGGTCAATTATGAAATTATTTTCTAATTCTCATATTTATTTAATTAATTTCCTTAATTAATGGTGCGGGTTCTTACAATCGTCATCATAACCTGCTCCCGTGCGCGTTGTTATTTCATAGGCCCTATAACTGGTGCTCACACACACAAATACATAGGCAACTCTCTGAATATACCTATGTTCTATTACTGATTCTGCCAAGCTTAATTTTGCAAGAGTTATAGTGTGCTATTTATAAGCAATATCAAATGATTAAGAGTGATAATGACTAACATAGGAAATCTAAACATATTAATTGTCCACTAACAGATTCCTAGGGACACACCTCTTCACCATAAATCTTTCATATTCTATTTTTCTTTTATTTAATTTAAAACTTATCCCAACAAAACTCCCCCGTAAGCTTTAAATTCTTCGACCATCCTTCATCCCAATCTTCTTGAAATTTTCTAACAGCAATGTTGGCAACGGCTTTGTAAATGTCACCCACTTGATCTCGGCTTGCAACATGAGTGAGCTCCACCATTCCTTCCTTGACTTGATCCCAGATGAAATGAAACCTGACATCTATATACTTACTCCTCTCATGGTTGACCGGGTTCTTTGCTAACTCGATTGCAGACTTGTTGTCAACCCGGATCTCGGTTGGGCCGACTTGTTCTTGCTCCAATTTACTCAATAGATTCCTTAGCCACATTGCGTTACAAACACACCAGGATGCGACAATGTACTCGGCTTCGCATGTAGATAATGTCACAATGGGTTCCTTCTTCGACACCTACGTGAATGTCGTGTTTTCCATGAGAAACACATAGCCAGCCGTGCTCTTCCTGTCAACAACATCTTCACACCAGTCGCTATATGAATATCCCACCAAGTTGTACTTGTCTGACTTCGAATAATGAAGTCCTTGCGAGATTTTTCCTTAAACATATCTCAATATCCTCTTCGTTGACTTCCAATGTATGTAGCCCGGATCTTCCATGAAGCGGCTTATAATCCCAACACTTAGACATAAGTCTGGCCTTGTACAAGTTAAATACCTCAAACATCTTACTAGACTCTGGTAATTACTCGTATAAACTCTTTCTCCTGCATCATACTTCGAAGGTTTTAAGCCGGGTTCCATAGAAGTTGAAACCGGATTGCAATCTATCATTTTGGACCTTGTAAGAACCTGCACCGTTAATTAAGGAAATTAATTAATTAAATATGAGAATTAGGAAATAACTTCATAATTGACCCTAATAATTATCCTGAGGCTTTAATAATTATGGTAAGTCATTAATAATGCTGAAAGTCGCTTTTTGGACGAAAAGTGCAGATACCGGTTTTGCTACTCGGTATAAATACGTACCGTTGAAGTATCCCAGAAAATTATAATAAGTGTATGTATATTCCTAGAATAATATATAGGACTAGTAAAACAAGTTTCAAGTCGAAATCATGAGAACTGGTGCCAGAACTGATACTGGCTATGAAAAAGTGTAACAGCCCGTGTTAACCCGGTTTGTTAACATACTATCGTATTAAGCCACGCTTAATTAAAATGCGGAATAACTTTTTCTTTAATTCAATTATGACGTCATTAACCTTAGCCAACTTGATTACTTACTCAATTTCATAAAATAATGCCTGTATGTAAATTGCAAGACCACTAACTGAAATACCTCATATATAAATATAAAGTGAGTATCTAAGTCACAGGACTACAACACATAGCCTGGACCAGAATCCTGATACATTAATACAACTTTAGCTGAAAGAAGACGTAATCAAATCTATGTGGCATGGACAATCCCCATGCTCACCAAATAAGGCACAATGCCCAACAACAGTCTCAACAGACAATCCTAAACATAATGAAGCTAAAAGCATAAAGCAACATGCATAACCAGCATCCAACAAGTGATCAACATACAATATCATCTAACTCAGCTCCGGTCTCCTACCGCCTGAGGCCTCAACATTACATGAACATGAAATAAGCATCCCCAAATGTGGGGTGAGATCTCTAAACAAGAAATCTCAGTAAGACAAGGGGTCCTCAAGGATCTTCCACCCCAAGCTCACTTACATGTGCAATATAAGTTCTAAAAGCAATATTTCCAATATTACTTCCAAAAGTATGCAGTGCAACAGATATTCGAGCCATGTGTATTTATACTATCTACTGGCCAGAGAAATGTAGTAATACGTCTAAACGCACATGAGTACAAGGAACGCCGCTTGCACCTCACCCACAGCCCCACCATATCGTATGTACCACATACTCAGGCTTACCGTAAAGGTGGACACCACATTGCATATCATAAAAGCACATTGCATAAAACAGCTTAACAACATTTCTAAATATCAAAAACATGTAACACAACATGCATAAACCACATCCCCATGGGACATGGTGGAACCACAACATGGCAAAACCGAGGACACGAAAGCTTACCTTGCAAGCATCAATCCAAGCCAAGAGTCCAACCACTCTCACAGTCCAAACAGAGCAGTATCACAATCTATTATGGACCAATAATATATCATTAATTATGCAACACAAGCATACAACTTAAAGACTATGCCTTTCCTTTACGTTTTACGTCTTAAGGCTTCCAACAAAGCCGTAAGCCCTTAATCACATGATTCTGACTTAATTCATTAATTACAAAAGTTCATCTTTCTTAATCTAGGGTCCACAAACCCCCAATAGCCTACTGTACCCACAGCACAACAACTATTCTTCAAAATCCTAGAATATCTGGATATTCCTCGGGGACATATCCAGATATGCAATATCCGGATATCACACTGACCATATCCGGATATTCAATATCCGGATATCCAGATCCGGATATCCAGATCCCCATATCCGGATATCAATATACAGATATCTGTTCGACAAATATCCGGATATTTCACGACAGAATGTCATTCTGCATTTTCGTGAATATCCAGTCCAAAGGATCCAACTTTAACCGATTATAGGCACTTAAACATGCATTTCTATGTGTGTTTAACCTTCCCCACCCTTAAGTTATCAACTTAGTTCAATACATGCATCAAGGTTGCATTTTTAAGCATATAAACTCATGATCATGGTTGGTATCACTTACAAAAGTTCAAAACTCAGCAAGAAGGCCCTTGGAGCTCACCAAACAGCTCCCAAAACTCAGCCTTAACAAGGTGCACGAAAATAGCACCCCAAGGTTGGTTCTTTCCCAAAAAAGGTCACCACTTGGACCTCAAAATGCCATGATCATGACTCACCACACTCAACTCCCCAAACCAGCCCTCAAAACTCAACCCACAGTGGCTGAGTGTGCAGAAAATGTAGCCTCACACTCTCACAACCCACCCAACCAAGTGTTTGCAAGAAGAAAGTGTGAAGAAATCAAGGAAATGAGGTGACTTGGAGGTTTTTCCCAAGCAAAGATGGCCAAGGAGGAGTGTGCTGCAGCCAAGCTCTCAACACTCACGTAGGAGGCACAATTTCTAACCTAGAAATGTGTGCCCTTTAGTATATAAAGCCACTTAAGTCACAACGCGCAGTATTAGCCTTAATAGCTACGCAAAAAAATTTAATCCCAAACTTTGGAATCTTAACCTACTCATTTTTCTAAGATTTGTCATATTTTTATTTTATTTTTCGGAACAACTTTTCGGTACGCGCTTTTCCATAGCTTGTATCAGTTCTGGCATCAGTTCTCATTATTTTGACTTGAAAATTATTTTACAAGTCCTACATATTATTCTAGTAATTATCATGCACTTATTATAATTTTCCGGAATACTTTTCCGGTACGCATTTATACTGGGTAGCAGAACCGGTATCTGCGCTTTTCTTCCGAAAAATGACTTTCAGCATTCTAACTCACTCAATATAATTATTAAAGCCTCATAATAATTATTAATGTCAATTATGGAATCATTTCCTAATTTATCATAATTAATTCATTAATTACCTTAATTAACGGTGC
Source organism: Gastrolobium villosum (assembly GCA_032173675.1). Lineage (NCBI taxonomy): Eukaryota > Viridiplantae > Streptophyta > Magnoliopsida > Fabales > Fabaceae > Gastrolobium > Gastrolobium villosum. The sequence goes on from JAVKPL010009475.1 coordinate 19,334, forward strand.
AGGTTCTTACAAAAGTCGCGTACCTGGCCAAGTTTAATGAGTTGGTGAAGTTTGCACACTTTCGGATGGCTATGCCTACTCCGACTTTCTTGGCCGCAAAGTTCTGCAGGGGACTTAATGAGGATATTGCTGATCGCCTTGTTGGTTCTGCATCGAGAGATTTTAGTACACTAGTTCTGTGGTGGCGGGACATCGAGGATGTTTGCATAGTGAGCAAGGCCAAGAGGGCCAAGGTTGCTGAGGTAAAAGGAACTGGTAGTTCCACTTCCTGGAAAGACAGGAAGTTTGCTGGAAAGGGCAAAGGGAAGCCGTTTGCGGCTAGGCAGGCGCCTGGTCAGTTCAAGAGGACTTCTTCATAGCAAGAGGGTTCTGCTAGGCCTCCTTCCATCTCTAGATGTTCGGGGTGCGGAAAGGAGCATGCAGGACGTTGTGCTACTGGTCAGCTGATCTGTTTTCAATGTGGCAAGGAGGGCCACTACTCCCGAGATTGTCCGTCATCAACGGCGAGAGCTGCTACAGTTCAGGCAGTTCCATTTCAGATGGTTCCCTTCCATCTACAGCGGCACCTGCTGTGCCACCAGCTACTGGGCGAGTCTACACTCTGGATCGTCAGCAGTTGGACCGAGCTCCGAACCTTGTTAGACGTACTATTACAGTTGATGTATCTTCTGTTGATGTATTGTTTGACTCTGGGGCTACGCATTCCTTTATTGCAACTCCGATTGCTGTGGGGCTTGAGTTGCCTATGTCTGTGCTTTTTCCACTGTTGCGGGTGACCACCGCCACCGGAGGAAAGTGTGATGCCTCCACTGTTCATCGCGATGTGGCATGATATACGATCAGCATATAAGGAATTCTAAGACAAAAAGTGGAAGAATGTGACTTAATCTGATGCAAGAAAAGGCAAAATCACTTTTAATTTGTCAAATATCTCAATCTGAGGTTATATACTGATTTTATGTTGATTTCATAGAAGAAATGCACAAATTGAAGCTGAAAAGGACAAGGCAAAACCAAAGGTTCACGCTACGAGCGTGGGAATGACGCTTATAGCGTGAAGGAGTCATTTTGGACAGAAGCCACCGCGCTTGCAGCGCCGAAAGAGAAAAATTGGCAGAGGCTACCACGCAGCTAGCGTGGCAACCGCGCTATCAGCGCCATACTTTCAAGAATCTCCACGCCCACAGCGCGGGAACCACGCTAGTATCGTGGGCGATGCGGACAATTGATATTTTGAATCAGAAACAAGATTTGAAAAGAAAAGCCTCCATTAGGTCAAAGGCTTTATAAATAGATATTGAACCCTAAGAATAAGAGGACTTTTGGCAAGAAGGAGAACACAGAGGCAGAGCTCGGGGCAAGATTAAAATTCTTCATCTCAAATTCTGATCATCATCTCACATTTTCTTTTCCATCTTTTGTTTTGCCAGACATGAATATGTCTGGCTAGTACTCTTTATTGTAGTTAGGGTCACAAACCTAATGTGAACCCTTGTTACGATGGATTGATTTGATTTCTCTTGTTTATGTAAAATTCTTTATCATTACTTTGTGCGTATTTGATATTTTCCTTATTAGACATGATCAATCTGATAGTTGAAAATAGTTTGAGGGTTAGAACCCTAGATAGGGATATTGGGGTTTCTGATCTCGAAAGGGGTTAAGATAACGATTAGTGTGCATACTAGGAATAGATGTATGTTAATCGCGGATGTTTTAATTATCACGTTTACTGCTTAATTCTCATAAGGGGTTACTAAGGGATTAGGATTCCAATTGAGGGTTAAAGGGTTGAATCACCAAGGGATTGGGATTTAGCTAATTATTTCAAGATGATAATTATCCGAGTTTTTATATAATTAAGTGGTTTTAGATCAATCCAAAGTGACAAGCGGGGATCATATGGTGAGTGCATCCTAAATGCAATTCCTTTCTCATATTTTCACAAAATTCTCATTGATACTTTATTTCTGTCATCAAATTAAAGAAAAATTCACAAAAACAAGTCTTTTAATTTTATTGTTATGCAATTTCAATTACGATTATTCACCAACCAATCGATTTGTCCAACTTAAGGGGACTGGTTATTGTGGTATTTGTCTTACAATCCCTGGGGAGACGATAATCTACTCACTACTTCATTACTTATGCGATCGGTACACTTGCCGGGTGCATCAAGTTTTTGGCGCCGTTGTCGGGGATTGTAAATTCAATATTACAAATAACCGTTGATCTTTGAGATTGGATTTTTTTTTCTTTTTCTATCTTGTTTTGTTTTGTTCAGGTGTTACTAATAATTTTTCCTGAGTTTTATGCGAGGTAGGCTTCCGCCTAAGGACTTTGTTATTGATTCTGAGATTACAAGAACCCAAAGGAGACTAAGGAAGGCTGCTAGACAGATAATTTGGGAGGATTCTAAGGACACACCTATACAATCAACTCAAGATATGGCAGAAAAAAACAATGTTGGTCATGGTAGAGGAGGAAATGCAAATAACCAACCTCCAAGACTGTTGGACACAATTCTGACTCCAGTGTTCAACAGAGCAAACTCGAGCATAGTCAGGCCGAATGTGGAGGCCAACAACTTTGAGCTGAAGCCATCATTGATTTCTTTGGTGGAGAGGGTTCAGTTTTCTGGTGCTGATGAGGAGGATCCTCATGAGTTCATAGACCAATTTCTGATGGTCTGTGATACGACTAAGCACAATGGAGTATCTACTGATGCTATCAGGCTTCGGTTGTTCCCTTTTGCTGTTAAAGGAAAAGCGCTGAGATGGATTGAAAGGCAGCCAGCGAATAGCATCATTACTTGGGAAGATTTGTCCAACAAATTCTTTGCTCATTTCTTTTCTATGGAGAAATATAATCAGCTGGTGAATGAGATCACTAATTTTCGCCAGCTGGAAGGAGAATCACTTTGCGTAACATGGAACAGATTTCAGGAACTCAACAGGAAGTGCTCACACTATGAAGGAGATGATGATAGAAAGGTGGTGATATTCTTCAATGGAATCACTCCTGAAACAAGGATGATAAAAAATAGTGCAGCTGGAGGTTCTATCCGGGAGAGTACATCTGAGCAGGCTATAGATCTGATCAAGAAGCTTGCAAGGAATGAGAATGAGAGTGTATTAGTTCCCATGAAAAGAGGAGTGATAAAGCAAGCGAACGATGATGTTATGTTGTTGTCTAAGAAGTTTGACAGCTTGAGTGAAAAATTTGAGAAGTTTCAAGTGTCAAAAGTTCAAACAACTCTGGTTTGTGATAATTGCCAAGAGAGTCATGAATCCAGCGAATGTCCTAATTCGTTGTCAGAAGATTCGCCTCAACAGTTGCAGGTGAATGAGATCTGGTATGATCAGCGTCCTCCACAACTGAACTTTCAGAGAAACCAGAATTTCCCTGGTGGTAACAACAATTTTCAGCGGAGGAATCAAGGAGCTGGTATGGATTTCAAATCCAACAATAACAACAATTATGCTCAATCTTCACAGAATCAACAAAGAGAGCCGGCTGAGTGGGAAAAAGCTTTTGCTCAGATGGCCAAGGCTTCTAATGAGATGGCTCAACATACTAATGCTTTTATGGAGGAGACTAGAGCCAACAATAAAAACACAAATGCTTCTATTAAGAACCTGGAGAATCAGATAGGCCAGCTGGCAAAGCAATTTTCAGAAAGAATTCCAGGTACCTTTCCAAGCAATACAGTTATCAATCCAAAGGATGACTGTATGGCTATTACTACAAGAAGTGGTAAAGTGGTGACAGCTCCAACAAAACCATCTATAAATGTGGAAGCCACAGAAAAGGGAAAGGAGGAGAAGAATAAACAAGCAGTTGAACCAGAGGTTGAGGTAATTGTGCACGAAAAGAACAAAGAAGTTATTGCCGAGAAAGAACATGTTGAAGAGCAACCTGCTGTGGCAAAGAAAAAACATGAGTTAAGCCATGAATATGTGATGTCTAAGGCACCCTACCCAGAAAGATTCAAGAAGGGAGCCTATAACAAGCATTATGATAGATTCTTAGATATTTTCAAGAAGCTGCACATCAATATTCCTTTTGCTGAAGCTCTAGCAAATATGCCTGGATATGCAAAATTCGTGAAGGATCTTTTATCCAGAAAGCATAAGCTACAAGAATGTCAGACCGTAACACTTACTGAGGAGTGTAGTGCTTTTATTCAGCAAAAGATTCCAGATAAGCTTAATGATCCGGGGAGTTTTAATATCCCTATTGCTATTGGTGATATTGGCATTGGAAAAGCTCTATGTGATCTTGGGGCTAGTATTAACCTGATGCCTTTTTCCGTGTATAAATCTTTGGGGATTGAGGAATTAAAGCCTACAGAGGTATCTCTCCAAGTTGCTGATATATCTGTGAGAAAACCTAATGGGATTATAGAAGATATTCTTGTCAAGGTTGATAAGTTTATCTTTCCTGCTGACTTAGTGGTGTTAGATATGGGAGAAGGAAGTGAGAAGCCTATGCTCTTAGGAAGACCCTTTTTGGCTACAGCCCGTGCTTTAATTGATGTTGAGCAAGGGATGATCAAACTGAGAATGAATGATGAGGAGATCATCTACAATGTTTCTGAGGCTATGAAGAGACCCGCTGAGAATAATGATTGTTTTCAGGTTGATTCTTTTCATGAAACAGTTCAACACAAGAAGGTGCGTCCTCAAGAGATTGATTATGAGTTGAGAGCTCGTGATCATGTACCCTTTGAAAAAGAAGGAATTGATGTGGAGGCACTCAAAGAGAAAGCTGAAGATATAGAGGTTAGGGCACTTAAGGTTGAATTGAAAACCTTGCCCGACACTTTGAAATATGTATTCTTGGGAGATGGTGATACATATCCGGTAATAATCAATAAAGGCCTCTCTTCGGACCAAGAAAATGAGCTAGTTGAAGTTTTAAAAGCTCACAAGACCGCCATAGGGTGGTCTATTGCTGATTTGAAAGGTATAAATTCTTCTTTTTTCACACATAAGATTCTCATGGAGGATGATATTAAACCCGTGAGACAACCAAAAAGTAGATTAAACCCAACAATGAAGGAGGTGGTGAGGAAAGAAGTTGTGAAGCTTCTTGATGCAGGAATGATTTACCCAATTTCAGATGCTGCTTGGGTAAATCCAGTTCAAACAGTACCAAAAAAAGGTGGTGTGACAGTAGTCAAGAATGCACAACAAGAGTTAATTCCAACCAGAACCATCACAGGTTGGAGAATGTGTGTAGACTACCGAAGGTTGAACACAGCTACTCGGAAAGACCATTTTCCACTACCTTTTATTGATCAGATGCTGGAAAGACTGGCGGGCCACTCTTATTATTGCTTCTTGGATGGTTATTATTGCTACAATCAAATACCTGTAGCTCCTGAAGACCAGGAAAAGACAGCTTTCACTTGCCAGTTTGGAGTCTTCGCGTATATAAGAATGTCGTTCGGCCTCTGCAATGCACCTGCCACTTTCCAAAGGTGTATGCTCTCTATCTTTTCTGATATGGTAGAGAAATATTTAGAGGTATTTATGGATGACTTCTCTGTCTTTGGTTCAAGTTTTGATTCTTGTTTAAACAATTTTTCTAAAGTTTTAAAAAGATGTCAAGAGACTAACCTTGTTCTGAATTGGGAGAAGTGTCATTTTATGGTAAATGAAGGTATTGTGTTGGGGCATAAAATCTCTAAATCTGGGATTGAAGTTGATAAGGCAAAATTGATGTTGATTGAGCAACTTCCCATTCCCGTAAATGTTAATGCTGTTAGGAGTTTCCTAGGACATGCAGGTTTTTACAGGAGGTTCATCAAGGATTTTTCCAAGATTGCTAAACCATTGAGCCAACTCTTGGTGAAGGACGAAGTTCTTATTTGATGATGCATGTCTTAAGGCGTTCAATTTGTTGAAAGAAAAGCTTACCACAGCTCCTGTGCTTACAGCTCCTGATTGGAACCTCCCGTTTGAGCTCATGTGTGACGCCAGTGCTTATGCAATTGGTGTCGTCCTCGGTCAGCGTAAGGAAAAATTGTTACATGTCATTTACTATGCTAGCAAAGTCTTAAATGATGCTCAGGTTAATTATGCAACAACTGAGAAAGAAATGTTAGCAGTAGTTTATGCCTTGGACAAATTTAGACCTTATTTGTTAGGATCTAAAATCATTGTTTTCACTGACCATTCTGCTTTTAAGTTTTTGATGACTAAGCAGGATGCTAAACCATAATTGTTGAGGTGGATGCTACTCTTTCAAGAGTTTGATTTGGAGATCCGAGACAAGATTGGAGTGGAGAACAAAGTGGCCGATCATCTTTCCAGAATTCAGGCGAAAGAGTTACAAGATAGTCCTGAAAAAGAAATCAATGACTATTTTCCTGATGAAAAGGTAATGGCGGTCTTTGTTCCTCCATGGTTCGCAGACTTCGCCAATTACAAAGCTGTGAGGGAGTTGCCTCCTAACCTTACTAGGCAACAACAAAAGAAGTTTTTGCGAGATGCAAAGAGGTATTTTTGGGATGATCCGTATCTATATTTTCAATGTGCTGATGGGATCATTCGCCGATGTGTCCCTGAGTTTGAGATGAGTCAGATTTTGTGGCATTGCCATGTTTCCGACTATGGAGGGCACTTTGGTGGCAATCGAACAGATCAGAAAGTCTTGCAAAGCGGTTACTACTGGCCCACACTATTCAAGGATGCGAGAGATTGTGTGGAAAAATGTGATAAGTGTGAGAGAGCGGGCAATATTTCACGCAAGGATGAGATGCCTCTGAATAGTATATTAGAGGTAGAGCTGTTTGATGTGTGGGGCATTGATTTCATGGGGCCATTTCCCTCATCTTATTCCAATCAGTATATCCTTGTCGCTGTGGACTATGTCTCCAAGTGGGTTGAAGCTGTTGCTCTTCCCACCGACGATGCTAAGGTGGTTGTAAATTTTCTGAGGAAGAATATTTTTACAAGGTTTGGAGTACCTCGGGCTATTATCAGTGATGGAGGTATGCACTTTTGTAATAAACATTTTGAAAGCTTGCTAGTTAAATATGGAGTGAGACACAGAGTAGCCACACCATATCATCCCCAGACTAGTGGGCAAGTTGAAGTCTCCAACAGGGAGATAAAAAGAATCCTGGAGAAGACAGTGGGAATTTCTAGGAAGGATTGGGCTAAGAAGCTTGATCATGCACTCTGGGCATACAGAACCGCATTCAAAACTCCTATTGGCATGTCACCTTATCAGTTGGTGTATGGCAAAACTTGTCATTTGCCAGTGGAGTTAGAACACAAAGCATTGTGGGCTATAAAGTTTTTAAATTTTGAACCATCAGGAGCTCAAGAGAAAAGAATACTTCAGCTGAATGAGCTGATGATGAGTGCATATGAAAGGAGGATTTACAAAGAGATGCATATGAAAGTGCACGGATTTACAAAGAGAAGACTAAGTTGTGGCATGATAGCAAGATCAAGCCCAAAGAGTTTAGACCGGGTCAACAGGTATTATTGTACAACTCTCGACTGAGGTTGTTCCCAGGTAAACTTAAATCTCGTTGGTCTGGTCCTTTTGTTGTGACAAATGTATTCCCATATGGTACAGTTGAAATCTCTCCTCTTGATGCTGAGAGACCTTTTAAGGTAAATGGGAATCGTTTGAAATTTTACTATGGAGAACCTGTGAATAGGGACACAATTTATGTCCCTTTAACTTCACCTGAGTAATAATGGTTCCAGTCAGGCTCGTGACGTTAAACAAGCGCTTGCTGGGAGGCAACCCAGTGGACAATTTGTCAATTTCTTAGTTTAGATGATTATTTTTAATTTTATGTGTTGATAAGTGCTAAAAAGTTAAAAGATGAGTTCACACGCTGATAGCGTGGTACTCACGCTAGCAGCGCGGATCAGAAAAAAATGGCAGTGAGTCCCGCGCTGAGAGCGTGACTACCGCGCTATCAGTGCCGTAAAGCCAAATTGGGCAGTAAGTTTCGCGCTTCGAGCGTCATTTTGACGCTGCCAGCTGAGCACACAACCTTGCGAGATTCTGCACCTAATTTTTTCCACCTCACGCAACTCTCTTCTTCCACACGCCACTCACTCCCTTCTCCCTCACACAACCTTGTTCTTCCACCGCTTCAACCACCGATCACTCCCTTCTCTCCACTCCCCTTCTTCTTCCACCTCACACAACCTTCAACTCCCTTTCAACTTCCACCGCCACTCACTCCCTTTCCTCACACAACCGACCACCACAACCCCTCACACCATATCCTTTCTTTTTACTCATATCCTTACTTGTTCCCTTTTTTTCTTTTTCCATTCCTTTTCTCATTCATATCACCTCATCCTCAACCGTCATTGGGTTCTAAAATTTTGGGACTTAATCACTGCACAATAAAGGTCGTGGGTTTCTCTCAGTTACAAATATTCAGAATGGCTGGTGACAAGGTAAGTTTGATGCTATTTGATTTTCTATTGCAATGTGTTGTTTGATTTGGCCATTTTACAATGGTCAGTTGACTGCTGGTGATATCATGAGTGTGTGGATTGTTCCGATTTGATCACGCATACTAGGTGTTTGATAAATTGTCTGAAGTAAATTCCCCAGTGCATAATTGATGAAAGGTCATAGCATGTGTATATGTGGATAATGAGATTACATGTTTCATAATATTGTGGAGGATATGCATTGTTTAGCCTACATGCCACATATTTGTGATTCTACAGGTAACATGACTTTGTTTAGATCCATTGGACTTAAATGACTTGAATACCAATTGCCATGACCACATGATATTGCCAAGTTATTAGTTCATGAGAATTTGACTCTGATTTCACATGATGTTTTGGCTAAATCCTTCTTTTAAATTTCGATTTAGTCCATGATGACTTACTGGCATATGATAATTTGGTTGCACAAGCTAATAAATCTGGGAATTGGTTGCTTCCTTGCTCTTATATTATCTGTAATAAACCGGTACATTTTCATAATTCACATGTTTGTATTCTATTGTGTTGGATTTTTCTGAGTGCAGGGAAAGAAGACCATCAAGAAGACAGTTGGCGCAGGGGGTAAAACTACTAGTGCAAGCAGTGCAGTTGGTACTAAAAGGCGCAGAGCCCCTGCTCTTATTGATTTTGATGGTAACCGGTTCCTCACACCTGAGGCACAGGACCGGTACTACAACTGGTTCATGAAAAATAAAATTATTCAAGAGCGAAAAATCTGTAATTTTCTTGCTGACGACTGTCCGGTGAAGTTGACAATCGAGAAGAGACGTTGGAACCATTTGGTACAATTCCCAAGAGCCAACTGCAACACCATCTTAAGGGAATTCTGTGCCAATGCGGACAGAGACACTTTGGAGAGTACCAGAAAGAGTTGGGTGAGGGGGAAAGAGGTCTCCTTCACAGCATTTCAGATTGAGAGGTTCCTGCAAACTTCTTGGGATGCCACAAAATCATGCTATTTTACAGACCAATTTAATAGGATGCAGCCTATTGAAGGGGTATATCGAGCGGAGATGCCTGCCATTGCTGCGAGAGTACGGGAGGGTATCACTCAGCCTCATTCTGCTTGGAAGCCGAAGCATGGTCAGCCTGATGTACCTGAAAATTTAGATCGGCTGGACCTTAATGAGGAAGCAATCTTCTGGCACTCATTCATCAACTCTACCATCATAGCCTCCACTAACCTGAGCGATGTGAATTTGGAAAGAGCAGTTCTACTGTATACTCTTATGGGATGGAATAATCTTCACATTGGGGCCATTCTGTCTGATAGAATAGTCTACATTATTACTCAGGGAAGATCAGACATTAGCTTAGCTCATTGCTCGCTGATTGAGCACCTCTGTATACAAGCAGGCGTGGAAATACCTGAGGAAGAGCCACAAGATGTAAAACTCAAGAAAGATCTGACTCAGGATCATTTTAATGATATGCAGAAAGAATCCCGCAGGCAAGCTATTTGGAAAGCATCTGGCGGTGCAGTTCCACCTCCACCACCAGTCTCCTCTGCATCTCCGACAGCTGATTCACTTTTGCTTCAGGCTATTGACCAGCGTCAACAACAAATGATGGTTCAAAACCATTACATGATGAGTATGATGGATAAGCTTTGCCTTGATAGAGGGATTGACACGGCTAGCTTGATGGCACAATTTCCACCACCCCCTGCACAGGCTGGTCCATCTATGGCTCCCACTACGGATGCTGCTCCTGCTACTGATGTTGCTAATGATGTTGTTCTTGCAGATCTTGAAGCTGATGCTGTCATGGATGATGCATAATTTCATTTTCACTATCACCCACTGCACATTGCCAGTTCCTTAGGCAACTCATTTTGATGTTTTGAGTACATTGTTGTTGATTATGGTTACCTTTTGACTCTTGTTCAGTATTTTCATGATTATTCTGTTTTTACGATTTAACAAGTGTGTGTCTGTGTTCCATCTGGCAGAATTAGCTTTCATCTAGTATAGTTTGTTGCTGAGGACAACAACATTCTAAATCTGGGAATTGTCGCGTGGCATGCTGAATGCGAGATTTGATAATTACTGCGGAACTACACCAAGGAAAAGACGTCTAAACAGAAATTTTTCTGAAAATGGGAGACATTTTAACCCTCAATTTTTGTTTATTTATTTTATTTACTGTTTTCTTTATCATTAAAAAAAATAATAATAATAAAAATTCCAGAATAAGTAGTTCTAGAATGTTTTAAGCGTACTCAGTGAGTAACATGATTTAGTTAGATGAAGCATGATATCTGTGAGCACTTAATTGTTTTATCTGAGAATGATAACTGCTCGTTTGTATAACTATTTTGGTGAAGATTTTGGATAATGCTTGATGTAAAACTCTGAATTGAAAATTCTAGTTTGAACTATAACTGTGAGGATTTGAGCCTAAATAGAAACTCCTTTTAGAGAGGCCTCACTGTAGTAGTTCCTAGAACTTGAACTGTTTCTTTGGCTTGCATGCATTACTGATATGATAAAGGCAATTATTCTTGTTAAGCCTAGAGCCAAATAGCCTACCGATGCTCTCCGGCAAGTATACCGATCGCACAAGTAATAAAATGATAAGTAAAGTTCGTCTCCACAGGGATTAGGATCTAATATCAATTAAACTTTTCCTTTAAGAAAGGAAGATTTCAAAGAGGGTTTTGACAAATATTGTCAAATTGGGTAAAATTGATTTCTGAAAACAAAAGACTTGTTTTTGTATTTTAATTTTGTGAAATAAAAACAATAAAATTGAAAATTGTTTTGTAAAGAATATGAGAAAAGCATTGTAGCCAGGGTTCATTCACCAAATGATCCCCGCTTTTTACTCTGGATTGATTTACAATAATTATTTATATAATCACTCAGATAAATTATCCTCTAAAAAGAGTTAATAGTTAACCATCAATTCCTTGCAGGGTTAACCCTTTAATCCCATGAGAAACCCCAATTCCTTGCAATGTTTCTCATGGAATCATGCAATGGGCGCGATAATTTAAGCATCTGCAATCATATACACGTCTATTCCTAGCACGCATACGGATTGTTATCTTACCCCCTTTCGAGATCAAAACCCCAATATTCCTATCTAGGGTTTTGATCCTCAGAATATCCCCAACTATCAGATTGACCAACTCTAACAGAGGGAATATAAAATTCGCACAGAGTAAAGATAAAGATAATTATATAAATCAAAAACCACAAATCAATCCTTCGTATCAAGGGTTCACATATGGATCGTGACCCTGACTACAATAAAAATGATCTAGCCGATCAACATCATGATCGCTGATCTAAAATTCAACATAAAATTAAATAGAAGATAAAGAAATACTGGAAAGGAGATGAAGAACGAAAAATGCCTCCAGTGCCCTTCTCCTCCAGTCTCTTCAGATCCAGATCTGCCCTCCCTTCTGTGTCTCACTACGTGTGTCTCACAATTTCAGAGAATGTGAATATGTGTCAGTCAGCTGACCTAATCCACAAAAGTCCTTTTTATAATGTTTTCTACTCGTCCCAAAAATGCCCCTCAGAAAACACGGAGATCCGTCCCGCAAACCGGCGCCGGTTGGCGCCGGATTGGCTCAAGTTTGTGCCACGCCATCTTTCCTTGTGTGGGGCGCTAGCTAGCGCCATTATGTTCCTTATTTGGGTGCTAGCTAGTGCCATTCCTTTCTTGTTGTTGGGCGCTAGCTAGCGCCATTTCCTTTCTTGTTGTTGGCGCTAGCTTGCGCCATTTTGGTGCTGCTTGGGCGCTAGCTTGCGCCATGGTTCTGTGTTATGGCACTAGGTGGCGCCACTTTGGTGCTACCTTGCGCCACTTTGGTGCCTTCGCTGCAAAGTTCGTAAACTGGCGCGGGTTTGCGCCAGTGTGGTGCCGGTCCGCGCCATGCTTCTGGGACTTGTAGTGTGATGCACCCGTGTAAAATTGCATTAACAGGCTTTTTATAATTCTTCACTTCTTTTTCCTGTAAAAACACAACCAATAGGTGAATATTATTGACATACAAAGAATCAATATAATTAGCAAATATGTATTTAAATTGCTCTCTTATGACTCAATTCTTGTCAATTTTATCACAGAAAAATCACACTTGCCAGAGGCACATCAAACCTTTCCCAGATTTAAACGTTGCTGTCCCCAGTAATGTAAAAGACTTAATCCAGGAAATATTCATTTAATCCAACATAAAAATCATAGACACTCTCAGACACAACATGCCATGCATGCCTGACTCAATATCATGAACTTCCAATAATGCCATCAGCTTCTTAAATATACAAGTCTACATTGATTAACCCTCACACAGATAAATAATGTTCACTCAACTCTCAGTGTTTAAGGATATCATGAGAACTCAATTACTCAAAGCTATAACACTACCATATGCTTGATCATATTTTCAAAAATTCTTAAAATTGAAGAATCAAACACATGCATCAATTGATCAAAAGGACTTCACAAGTTGTAACTTGGCCTGGGTAATAGGTAGGAAGATTTGGATAGTAGCTCAACAACCAAAAGATTGAAAACTGATATTATTCACTTTTAACAAATTCAAATCAATTGTTTTGCTCCACTAACATTCCCACAGAATTTGGGGAACTAATTCCTTCCAACCACCTTTTATTTTTTTTTTCCTTTTTCTTGCTTTTCACTTTACCCTTTTTTTTTTATAAGGGTATATATGAATTTTTCATCCCTTAATTCCTTGACCTTTGTGGAGCTTACCTCACTTTCTTTACTTTATTTCCAACACTTTCAGTGATTCAATCTCAACCAAGGTAAGTCATATGGATATTGGCTAAACCATTAATCAGGCCACAGGTCATTTTACAACAAATCAGTTCAGGCTCAAAAGGGCTAGCAAGGGAAAATTTCATACAGTTGGGTTATTTTGGCCAATAGCTAATAAGAACAAAATTCCTTTATCATATCAATCAATGCATGCATCACAGAGAAACAAATCAAGTTCTAGAGTATTACAACAGTGAGGCCTCTCAACAAATATTTCAATGTTTAGGCTCAAAACCTCACAGCTATGTTATCAATGCAGACTCAAGAAAATTGACTTCAGACATTATCAGAATTCACAATATTAACTCAGACAAACGAGCAATCATGCAATCCAATTATGCCTATGCAATGTTATGCCAGAAAGTCATACAATATATTTCCTAAAATTCAATCATGTACATTAACAAGATGAGCACATTTAAACCTGGGATAACACACATTTTTTTTTATATAGCACATAAAATAACTATAAAAATAACTAAGAAAATTAAAAGAGTTAGAATATCTCCCCTGATAGAAGAATTGCAGTTCTAAGGTGCAAGCCTACCATTCCCAGATTTATAGCATTGCTGTCCTCAGCAATAATTAAACCACAAGGAAGAAAAACCTGCACAATAGAACAAACAGTGGCATATAGAAGAAACTATAATGCACACATTAAAACATCAGAGAAAAATATACCAACATAAGATAACTAAAAATACGAAACAGAAAAATAAACTTATATACAAGATCTCCATCAGCAAGGAGATATGATCAGCCCTCCATGTCATCCCCCCCAGCAGTGTGGGATGACTCAACAAATGAAGGATCTGGTGGTACTGGTTGCCTTGGTGTATGGGACCACCATTCCCAGATTTGATCCAAACCATGGATCCATGTTAAGAACTCTTTGAAGCTTTGATTTTTCCGAGAGATAGAGTCTCGGTGTTTCTTGTCAAACTTCAGCTCTCAGTGTCTCTTCCAACTTGTATCAAAGAAGTTCACTACTTCCTTTTTTCTTACCTTCTTCTTTGTAGGAGTACGCCTCTCTTGAAGCGTTCTCACCTCTTTGACATCATCAATTAAATTTTTAGGAAGATCTTTCACTTCCACTTTTGGGGTTCCATCTTCTTTGTCCTCATCTTTGAGATTTTGAGGAAGCTCAACTACTACATCTTTTTCTTCCTTAAATATTTCAAGACTAAAACAATCGTCTTTGTGAGAAGACTGTTTTAAAGAATCAAAGACATGAATAGTAACAGTCTCATCATTCATTCTTAGCTCTAGCTTCCCGCTTTCCATATCAATTAGTGCACGAGATGTAGCTAAGAAAGGTCTACCCAGCAAAAGTGGCATTTCAGCTCCTCCTTTCATATCCAACACCACAAAATCAGCAGGAAAGATGAACTTGTCTACCTTCACAAGAACATATTCTATTATTCCACTAGGCTTTCTTACAGACTTATCAGCAAGTTGAAGAGATGCCAAAGTGGGTTTCAACTCAGTTTTCCCCAGAGATTTACAAATAGTCAAGGGCATTAGATTTATACTTGCCCCAAGATCACACAAGGCTCTACCAAATTTGGTGTTCCCAATTTCAATAGGAATATTGAAGCTCCCTGGATCATGACGCTTAGGCGGGAACTTCTTTGTAATTATAGCACTACACTCTTCAGTGAGTGTCACCGTTTGGCATTCCTGCAACTTGTGCTTTCTTGATAAGAGGTCCTTCATAAACTTGGCATAATTGGGCATGCCAGCCAAGGCTTCAGCAAAAGCAATGTTTATATGTAATTTCTTGAAGATATCAAGAAATCTGCCATATTGTTGCTTTTGAGCATCCTTCTGGAATCTTTCAGGATAAGGTGCCATGGCTCGCACATATTCAGGATTCAGCTCAAACCTCTTGTTTCAGCAACAATAGGAGGCTTTTTTTCTTCTCCTTTCTCAAGAGGTGTCTGGACATTAGAAGAAGTCTCCTTTTCTTTTTCTGGCTCCTCCACCGCCTTAAGCTTTTCTGGAGCTCCTACCACCTTACCACTTCTAGTTGTGATAAACATACAATCCTCTTTGGAATTTTTAAATGTGTTACTAGAGGAAGTGCCTGGATTTTTATCAGCAACTTGCTTAGCCAACTGGCCAACTTGATTCTCCAAATTCCTGATAGAAGCACTCATGTTCTTAGTAGTGGCCCTAGTTTCTTCCATGAAGGCATTGGAGTATTGAGCCATTTGTCCAACTAACCTCTCCAAATCAGAAGGTTCCTTAGCTTGGACTGGTGGAGGCTGCAAGTAGTTGTTGGAATTCTAATCCAGTCCTGTGCCTTGAGCTCTCCTCTGAAAATTGTTATTTCCAGAAGGGAAATTCTGATTCCTAGGAATGCTTCTTGGTGGAGATCTTTGCTCGTACCATACTCCATTCACTTGCACTTGTTGAGGAGAATCAGAAGATAACAAAGATGAGCATTCATTGGATTCATGCTCACCCTTGCAGTATTCATAAACCACAGATGCAACTTGCATAGTGGAAAGTTGCATCTTGTCCAGCCTTGAGGTCAAATTTGCTAGCTGTTGTGCTAACAATTTATTTTCAGCTAGAACTGCATCATTGTTATCCAGGTTAGAATACCTTTCTTAGGCTTGGCTGTCAAACCTTCATTTTCATTGGCAGCCATTCTCTCTATTAACTCAAGAGTCTTATTTGCTCTCAAGGATTTGATGCTACCACCTGCTGCACCATTCAGCACCATCCGAACTTCAGGTTTACACCCATTGAAAAAAATTCGGACTTGATCACCATTGGTCATGGGGTAATGAGGGCATCTCCTCATTAGATCCTTGAAGCGGTTCCAAGCTGCACACATAGTCTCACCCTCAGCCTGGGTGAAATTGGTGATATCATTCACCATCTGATTAAACCTCTCCATGGAAAAGAACTCAGCAAAGAATTTATTTGAGAGACTCTCCCATGATGGAATACTTCTTGTTGGTTGCCTTTCCAACCAATTCAAAGCTTTCCCCTTTAGAGCAAAGGGAAACAGTCTCAGCCTGACTGCATCATTGGACACCTGGGGGTGTTTAGTGGAGTCACATATCATCAGAAATCTGTCAATGAGCCTGTGAGGGTCCTCATCAGCCTCTCCACCAAACTGAGCTCGCTCTACCAACTGAATATTGGCAGACTTGAGCTCCCAATGGTTGTTCCCCACTTCTGGATGAACAATGCTTGAATTTGGTCTGTTGAGTGCTGGTGTAAGGATTTTATCCATGAGTGGATTGTCCACTTCATCATTATTCCCAGCCATTGTTTGTGCTTCTTCGAACAGAATTCCCAACTCGTTGAATGCAAGCTTCTTCCGAGCAAGTTTTCTGTTCCTCTTTTCTGCTCTAGTGATTTCCAAATTCAGTGGAAATTCTGGGATTGTACCTCGCAGACAACTCAGAAAAGAGATCAGCAGCACTGTTCAAATAAAAATAAAAAAAATTAAAATTATAAAAAATAAATATTCACAAATCCAATCCTAAAGATAAAGATTATATGATATCAGAAACGCCAATCCCCGGCAACGGCGCCAAAAACTTGATGTTCTTCGGCAAGTATACCGATCGCACAAGTAATAAAATGATAAGTAAAGTTCGTCTCCACGGGGATTAGGATCTAATATCAATTAAACTTTTCCTTTAAGAATGGAAGATTTCAAAGAGGGTTTTGACAAATATTGTCAAATTGGGTAAAATTGATTTCTGAAAACAAAAGACTTGTTTTTGTATTTTTATTTTGTGAAATAAAAATAATAAAATTGAAAATTGTTTTGTAAATAATATGAGAAAAGCATTGTAGCCAGGGTTCATTCACCAAATGATCCCCTTTTTTACTCCGGATTGATTTACAATAATTATTTATATAATCACTCACATAAATTATCCTCTAAAAAGAGTTAATAGTTAACCATCAATTCCTTGCAGGGTTAACCCTTTAATCCCATGAGAAACCCCAATTCCTTGCAATGTTTCACATGGAATCAAGCAATGGGCGCGATAATTTAAGCATCTGCAATCATGTACACGTCTATTCCTAGCACGCATACAGATTGTTATCTTACCCCCTTTCGTGATCAAAACCCCAATATTCCTATCAAAGGTTTTGATCCTCAGAATATCCCCAACTATCAGATTGATCAACTCTAACAAAGGGAATATAAAATTCGCACAGAGTAAAGATAAAGATAATTATATAAATCAAAATCCACAAATCAATCCTTCGTATCAAGGGTTCACATATGGATCCTGACCCTGACTACAATAAAAATGATCTAGCCGATCAACATCATGATCGTTGATCTAAAATGCAACATAAAATTAAATAGAAGATAAAGAAATACTAGAAAGGAGATGAAGAACGAAGAACGCCTCCAGTGCCCTTCTCCTCCAGTCTCTTCAGATCCAGATCTGCCCTCCCTTCTGTGTCTCACTACGTGTGTCTCACAATTTCAGAGAATGTGAATCTGTGTCAGTCTGCTGACCTAATCCACAAAAGTCCTTTTTATAATGTTTTCTTCTCGTTACAAAAATGCCCCTCAGAAAACACGGAGATCCGTCCCGCAAACCGGCGTCGGTTGGCGCCGGATTGGCGCAAGTTTGCGCCACGCCATCTTTCCTTGTGTGGGGCGCTAGCTAGCGCCATTATCTTCATTATTTGGGCGCTAGCTTGCGCCATTTTGGTGCTGCTTGGGCGCTAGCTTGCGCCATGGTTCTGTGTTATGGTGCTAGGTGGCGCCACTTTGGTGCCTTCGCTATAAAGTTCGTAAACTGGCACGGGTTTGCGCCAGTGTGGTGCCGGTCCGCGCCATGCTTCTGGGACTTGTAGTGTGATGCACCCGTGTAAAATTGCATTAACAGGCTTTTTATAATTCTTCACTTATTTTTCCTGTAAAAACACAACCAATAGGTGAATATTATTGACATACAAAGAATCAATATAATTAGCAAATATGTATTTAAATTGCTCTCTTATGACTCAATTCTTGTCAATTTTATCACAGAAAAATCACACTTGCCATAGGCACATCACCTACCTAAAAGATTTTCCATTGATAAACCCTTTTGAGCCTGAAACCAATTTATTCAGAAACCATATGAATATTGTTAACTTTGTTCCATTGACACACCTTGAGAGAGAGATTGAAATGCTAAGTCAAAAACAAAAATCAAGGTCCTTCTCAGAGAAGAAGAAAAAGTTAAGAAAAGAACAATAGAAAGGGTTGAGAAATCAAAAGATAGCTCAAAAGACATAAAGGAAAAAAATCCCTAAGATGTCATAATGACAGAATTAAAGAGCTGAGAATGAATGAATGTAAGAAAATTTGAAGATTTCAGTCTCTCCAAATTAATCAGCTTCTAACCAAAAGATTTTTACCCCTAAACCAAGCCAAGTTACATCCTATCAAAGACCTTTTGATCAGTCTATGCATGGCAAATGGGTTCCTCATTTTTAGGAACTTGAGAATATCTTCAAGATCATGGAATTACTGTTGCATTGATGGTATGAGTGCAGAAACCTCAAACACTGAGTGATGAGAATATATATATATATATATATATATATATATATATCTGGTGAGGAATGTTCAAGCTAGGATCTAAATTCTTGATATAACTGAAAATCATTGTTGTAAGTTTTTAACAAAAAGTTATACATGCATAGCAGTCTGCATTCTTAAGATATTGTAGTCCATGTTTTCATAGAAGTATTCTTTGCTGATAACTTGAGTCTGTTACATTGCTGAGGACAACAAAGTTCAAATCTGGGAATTATTTTGATATGCGATCAGCATATAAGGAATTCTAAGACAAAAAGAGGAAGAATGTGACTTAATCTGATGCAAGAAAAGGCAAAATCACTGTTAATTTGTCAAATATCTGAATTTGAGGTTATATACTAATTTTATGTTGATTTCATAGGAGAAATGCACAAATTAGAGTTGAAAAAGGACAAAGCAAAACTAAAAGGTTCCAATTGTGTGCTACGAGCGTGGGAATGACGCTTATAGCGTGAAGGAGTCATTTTGGACAGAAGCCATCGCGCTGCTAGCGTGGTTGCCTTGCAGCGCCTGGAGAGAAAATTGGCAGAGGCTACCACACTATCAGCGCCATACTTTCAAGAATTTCCACGCCTACAGCGCGGGAATGACGCCAGCACGGGCGATGCAGACAATTGATATTTTAAATCAGAAACAAGATTTGACAGAGTTCCTCATTAGGTCAAAGGCTTTATAAATAGAGATTGAACCCTAAGAATAAGAGGACTTTTGGCAACAAGGAGAACAC
>JAVKPL010009476.1:0-38983 GCA_032173675.1 Gastrolobium villosum
TTCTTCCTTCACTTGTGCGCACATGGCCTTCAAAAATCTGCACATGGACTGTTTACTTATCATTTTGGTCAGCCTTATTTCCCTTCCCTTGTACCTTACATAAAACATTTGCAAGAAGGAAAAGATAGTTACTTGTTGCACCGTCCTAATCTTGTAAGACATGCACCCAATGAAGACTTTGTGGGCAGCTTGCATGTTTTGTGTGCGGGCAGAAAATTCTGCACCATTTGACCTCCACTTGTGCACTCCAAGTGTGAGGATTCAGCCTTGTATTATGCCCTTGTGGAATGGCTTTAAAATAGCCCACAACTCCTCACTTGTTTCCTCACTTTCTCCACACTTATGCGTTGAAATTAGGCACTTGAAACATCAACAACAACTGCACCTTATACCTCCCTCCTTCCACCCTTGTGCGCTGAATTTGGGGCTGCACCTTAGGCTCCTTAAAACAGAAACAAATCTGCACCATTATGTCTTCATCCTTCCCCTTCAAACCGTGAGCGTAGGGAGTAGCATTCAGAAAAAAAATCGTGCACACCATCCTCTCCTCCTCCTTGCTGCAAACCGTGACCATAGGCAACCAAGAGAGTACAAGCTTTCCTCTCATTCCCCCACTGCCCAGCCAAGCTCCTCCATCCAAAGATTCTGCCCAAGTTGTTCTTCCACCTCACTTGTGCGCATAAATCATCCTCTAGGAAGGTGAACTTGTTGTTTGGTGAAGCTAGAAAGTGTGGTGTGTGATCCTTGATCAATTAGTGTGTACTACAAGAGGTAAGCATGGATCTTAGACCTTCTTCCTTATTGTGTAACCATGTTTATGCTTGAGATGGCATGTAATTTGTCTTATGAACTCTCCTTATGATTCTGCCATGTCATGTTGTAGACCCTAGAATGAGCATGATAAAAATATAATAGTGGAGCTATTTGATAATAACTTGTATGCCTTCATTATTGTATGAATCATTCTATGATAAATAGCATACTTTAAGCCTTTGTAGCACACATTGCATGAAATAATGAGGTTATGGAATAAAGTCTCCTTGTTATGCTTGTTTTGATGCTAAAAATGCCACTGTTTCTCTATAAAATTGTCACTGTTTTGATGCTAAAAATGCCACTGTTTCTGTTTGAAATTGTCACTGTCTGATGCTAAAAAAATGCCATTGTTTATGTATAAAATTGTCACTGTTTTGATGCTAAAAATGCCATTGTTTCTATTTGAAATTGTCACTGTTTGATGCTAGAAAAATGCCACTGTTTCTGTTTAAAAATGTCATTGCTTTGATGCTAAAAAATGCCACTGTTTCTGTTTAAGAATGCTGCTGTAAACGTTACTATTCTGTTTAAAAAAATGTCACTATATGTTGTTCACTGCTGCTGTAAAATGCTACAATTTTTGCTGCAGTAAACGTTACTGTTTCTGTTTTAAAAAAAAGTCACTGTGTGTTGTTCACTGCTGCTGTAAAAAGCTACTATTTTTAATGCTGTAAAACATCACTGTTTCTGCTCACTATTTTTAAGAAAAATGTTGCTGTTTTCTGCTCACTGTTTTGCTGTAAAATGTTGCTATTTTGCTCATTGTTTCTGCTGTAAAACGTTGCTGTTTTGCTCACTGTTTTTGCTGTAAAACATTGTTGTTTTGCTCACTATTTTTGCTGTAAAACGTTGTTGTTTTGCTCACTGTTTCTGCTATAAAACATTGTTGTTTTGCTCACTATTTTGTTGTAAAACGTTGCTGTTTTTTCTCACTGTTTTTCCTTAAAACGATGCTGTAAAATGATTTATTGTAATTGATTTAGGTGTGCATAAGCAGTGAGAAACGTAGCATATTTCGGTGCTGTTTGATAATTATTTAAGGCACGCAAGGTAAGTGTTAGGCGATATTACCTAATGTGACTATTGACTAGCGAATGATGTTGTAACATGATGCTCCATACTCCGTAAAATTATTATGTTCCTTATGATGTAAGTATTCTGCCATGAATATGCCTTGATGGCAATATGATTATGAGGTAAAATTGTTATGTGGCAGCATAACGTATATGAAAAGTATATAAGCATGCATCTTACATCATACGGCATTTATTTTTACGCTTTGTGTGTGATAGCATAGCATGGCATGCATGTACCAAAATTCATATAGCCTTGCAATTTTAGAATAGTTATGTACAGGACCATGTGTTTGAGCACGCATCATATAGGCATCCCTCCGGTACCAGGGTATGGGACACTTGGCATCAGTCCGCATAGGCCACAGTTGGAATCCACCAATGAAGGGTGCCGATTATGGGATATCCACTGTGTATTACGCGCACGACGGTGCTAAGAGCGCAAAAAGGAAGGCGTTATATACGCAATATATATATATATATATATATATATATATATATATATATGATGAAAAGGAAAAGGAAAAGGAACAGGATATGTTGAAGTGACTGTTTATGATTTTGTGCCTAGTTTAATACTGTTACATTATTGGTTTTGTTGCCACTTTACTGGGATTATTCTCACCCCTTTGGGGCTGCTATTTTCATAAATGGCAGGAGGACGTAAGAGCATTTGAAGGCGTGATGTTTGCTGTTACTTGCTGATGCTTGGACTTTTGCTGTTGTTGTTTAATTGTTGGATGACTGTAATGCTTATTATTTTGGAGCACTTGGATGACTGTAGACATTATTATCTTCCATTTTGCTTTAGTCTTCATGAATAGCGGCTGTTTTGGAAAAATCAGAAAACGTTTTGCGAAAAGGATTTTTGAACGTTTTATTAAGTTCTGAATTTTAACAGTTTTACGAGCACCTTACGGGTTATGTTTCAAGGTGCAAACGAACTCCGATTTACTATTATTTTATATGCACGCGAAGCCCCCGACGTGCTCTTTCTAAATCACAAGGAATATTTTTTTAACTCATCCGAACAGAATTTATACGAATTTTTAAATGCATTACGGTTTTGCTTTTGGAATAAAATTTTTAGTAGCTAAAGTGTCATTAAAGACTCTAATTCCTCTTAGCAAACGACTCTCTTGGATGCATACAAGGGAGGGCGTTACACTAATTGGTATCAAAGCAGTTTGATCCATGGTTTTGCTTGTTGATTGATTGAATTGATTGCTGATTGTGCTTATTTGCTGATTTGCTTAAGTGCAATTGACTGTTTAAGTGTTCTATAGTCTCTGTATGATAATATGTTGAATTATTTGAAATGTATTAACTATTGTAGTTAGATTGTTAAGATGATTCTGTGATAAGGCTCAGATGCATAGTTAACTTATCCGAATTGAACTCGAGTACCTACTTGGGACTGCTACCATAAATAACTTGCAGTGAGCCTGATCAACTCATTTCATGATATTGTGAGTGCAGAATCATGGCAGGTAACCGCGGTTCAACTCGGGGAAGGCCTAGCAATGCGGAAGAGGATCTTATCACTACCATTGGGGGACTGGAAACGTTTGTCCAGAATATGAGCCAAGAATGGCGAGAACATAGGCAACAGAACCAGAATCAACCCCCACCGCATGACAATGCAGAAGAAATTGCCCGACAGAGGTTGAAAGACTTCCGCAACTTTCAACCACCTACCTTTGAGGGTGAAGACAACCCTGAGGCTGCAGCGAGGTGGTTGCAGATGATCGAGCACATATTCGAACGTATGGCATGCCCGGAGGCCCAGAAGACCGATTATGCATCGTACCAGCTGATGGGAGAAGCTCTAACCT
The DNA here is from genome assembly GCA_032173675.1 of Gastrolobium villosum. Taxonomy (NCBI): domain Eukaryota; kingdom Viridiplantae; phylum Streptophyta; class Magnoliopsida; order Fabales; family Fabaceae; genus Gastrolobium; species Gastrolobium villosum. The sequence continues at coordinate 3,725 of JAVKPL010009476.1, forward strand.
GGTGGACCGGTGCGAGGGCTCTGCTGAGAGCTCAGGACGTTGAACTGACGTGGGCCGTGTTCAGACGAGTTTTTCTAGACAAGTATTTTCCAAAAGCTATGAGAAGAATGAAGCACACTGAACTGCTGTCACTCAGGCAGGACAACATGGCGGTCAATGAGTACATTGCAAAATTTGGGCAACTGATGGAGTACGCCAACTTTGACCGAAATATTTATGACGAGGAATGGCAGGTGGAGAAATTCGAAAGCGGATTACATCCAGAAATCCGTAAGCTCATATTGACGACTGCAAATCGTACACTTCCGGAGCTAATCAATCAGAGTCGACAGGCAGAAGGAATCATCAATGAGGCCAAGAATCTATAAGCAACCAACACAATCCCAAGGAGGAAACAAAGCAGGCCGATTTTTTAGGAAGGCCCCTGGTATGGGTCGAGGCAAAGGTCCGCAGTTGCAGGCGCGGCCTGGAAATTTCAAAAGAAACAATGCTTTTGGTCAATCGTCAACTGGACGTCAGGGTGCAAATGCTTGTGTTACATGTGGTAAGAACCACGCTGGAGTCTGTCGCAAGGGAAGCAATGCATGTTTCAGGTGTGGCCAGCAGGGACATTTTGCTTACGAATGCCCTCAGAACGCTAATCAACAGCCTACGCAAGCACGGGTGTTCACACTGGATGCGAATGAAGCTCAGAAGTATCCCAACCTGATCAAAGGTAATGTCACTTTAAATGGTCACCCAATTTCTGTTATTTTAATTACGTTGCAATTTTTTTTTCTGGAGTAATGACTAATGTAATGACCGCTTATAGATTAGCCACTGACCGGAGTTAAGTAAATCAATTTTTAAAAATAATAAAGCTCTTTTCAGAAAAAATAAATAAAAAAATAGCATGGGCACGTTAGAGTAGTTTCTTTTCCCTACACCTCAAAATCCTATTTCTCTTTCTCTCTTGCTCTTTCTTTCTCTGGACATGCGATTATTGGTGTGAACTTTTAACCATTTCACTCTCGCTTTTTCAAATACTGTTCGATTTTTCTTCTGTTCCTCGACAAGCTACAGTTCGTAATCCCATTTTTATCTGAATTTTGAATTTCACCATTGAATCTGAGTTTCGCTTCTTTAATATGTTTTTCCTTCAGATTTGTACGAATTCTAAGTGTAATGTTTGCTTCATTTTCGTTAATTTTTAGTTTCTGAGCTAGTTTTGTTAACAATAGCTTAAAAATAATTCATGATTTTTCTTATTTTCTTTTTCTTTTTTATGTTTCAGGAATATTGGTTTCACTGTCTCCTTCTGTTTCTAAGCTCGATTGAGCCTCCGATACGAGTTCATTTGGATTCTCTGCTCACAAACTAATAGTTTTTGGATTTTAGCTTGATGTTCTGTTCACTTGTTAAGGTATGTCTTGTAGTTTTCATTGTTTTTTCTTCTTGTTTGAGTGCAGATAGTATGGTTTGGTGGAGATTTTGGATCTATTAATTTGTGTGTATTAGAAAATTCTGGGTTATATTGGTTTGTGTGCCACGTGTTTGATCAATTGTTTCGGTGGTAAAGAATGACATGACTTTGTTGCATGGTTAATTACCACCACCTTATTATGTTTTCAATGATGTTTCTTAGTAAGCATTCAATTTTGTGGATATGGTTTTGGTTTGTTTAGAATTTGAGGTAATTCAGGTGTGGCTCGAGCTGTTTGTAGACTTGGGGTAAAGATAGAGGCCTATAAAACTAAAGAAAAATTAATCCCTGCACAGCACACTTTTGAAGCTTGGAATAACTCCATGACCAAAAAAGGTGCCCAGCTATATACGTGAATCAGGATTCACGGGTAACATTATATTATATATGTGGATTGAGTATCCCAAAAAAGAAAAAGAATATATCAAATAGGACTTGACTACTTAGCTAGATTCATATATAATATATTGTCCACACTCCACTGTTACACTTTTAAGGAAATGGGTGTAGTACTCTTAAGAGTACAAAGGAATTTCTCCTCGCCATGAGCACAAATGCACAATTTGCTTTAGGAAGAGGGACAAGCAATGCGGACAGATAGTAAGATACTGGGCATGAACGAACTTATTACATTGATAAAATTGCATGGTGTTACAAGATGATATTACATCAATATCTTAATGTCATCAGCAGCAATGATACAGGTGGAAACTGATAGATGTTAGTATTTAGTGAGACCTAGGACTGTAATGACTTCACAACTTAGTCTAAGACATCTAGCAAATGTCGAGTTGAATCATTCAGGGTTGAGTAGAATAAGTTGCTAATGGTTAGTGTCACCCTGCTAATTGACATTCCTCTGTATACTGGGTTACAGCAGACTCTAGGACTTTTTGAAGTTCATTCACAACTTAGTCTGAAACATGGTTACTCAAATGATATGTCCATTGTGAAGCCAGTGTAATATGTAGTTTTTAACTTATTTCTGTTTTAATATGTTGTACATAAGTTATATGAACAGAGTATTTTAGTTGGTTTAAATTTTAAAAGTCTTTTGCAGGTTAGACTTATAGACAATAGCTGATTGAACTTTTCTTTGATAAAAAACACACTCTAATATTGTTCTTTCTATTCTTAACTGGTCAATGAGTACAATGCCTCTCAATTAAGACTAGAATTATTATTTTTTCAGATTTGTTCAGCTGTGCAGTTAAGTGGCATCTTCTTGTGACATATACATATCAATAACCCCACAACTACCTTCTTTCCAAACCAGGCAAGCTTTAGGTGAGTATTATATTCACAAATAATATAGGTTCATTGTTTTTGAAATTAATGGATTCAATATGAGCTGTGACGATATTGATAAATGTTAAACAAGAATTAGGCTTATCATTTACCAGCTTTAGTTTATATCACTAGTCAGGCTTCTGTGCTTGATTTATTACCATGAAATGATGTTATCTATAAACTATTTTTTCAATAGTCATATAGCTTTTGAAGTAGGACATCCATCTAATATATTTTTTCTATCATTTGGGCCATCAAAGCAGCTTCTAGATATTCTTGCAGCCAAGTTCTCTGTTTCCTATCTATTAAATTACTTTATTCATGTACACAAGTCAACATGTCATATAGGTTTGGGTTGCTTTAGATCACTAAAGGTCGAGCTAGCCTGATTTAAGTTCAAAGCAAACCTTTAACTACTATGTCTGGCTATGGTGATATACCTTTAACTACTTATGTTCCTCTTCCCTTTGCTTCTTCCTTCAATATTTCTCTGTTATATCTTCATTTTTTGAGTGATTTTCGGATCTGTATACTCTCTCTAGTCTCTATTTAGGTTTTTCTTCTTCACTGTATATGTCTAATCTGATTCTGCTTTCATTTCTTTCCCTTTTTTAAGATACTGTGTTTCTGTAATTGGATTGCTCTGTGATTCCTTGGTTTTTTGTATTATTATATAGCTGCTGCCTCTTATTGCTTTTGGTGTCACAAGTTTATTTTTTATTTTTATTTTTAAATTGTCTTCGACTATTGGAGAGTTAGAAACTCGTTTACTACTGTACTTGCATCTATGTCATCTCTTTTTCAGCTAAAGTGACAAGTATTATCCCAAGTAGAGGATTGTACCACTTGCTTGTTTTGTTTCATACATAAAAAGCAAGCAATAATTTCCAATTGTTATGAGGTCTCAGGATTGATAAGCTCGGCTCTGGAAACTACCATGGAAGCTTTAGCAAATCCAAACATTAACATTGTTGGCGTGTATGGATTAAGCACTTTGCGCAAAACCAATTTAATTGAGAAAATATCAAGAAGAGTACAGAGAGATAACTTGTTTGATATAATTGTAATGGCAAGTGTCACAGAAAAACCAGGCCTGGAGCTAATTCAAGGAGAGCTTTGGAACATGTTAGGTATGCAATTTGGTGAGGAGATTGTGGTTGGTAGAGCTAAAAGTCTGTGTGATAGGATAAAGAAAGAGCATAGCTTAGGTGTTGGTATACATCTTTGGTGAGGAGATTGTGGTTGGTATACATTTTTGCTGTACTCAAGCTTCTCTTCTGACTCATATTCGGGATATACAAGACCCACTAGACATAGCTTAGGTGTTGTACCTTTCCACAACTTTCGTTTAAGATTTTTGTTTAAATGAATTTTTATCCGTTTTCTTACTTTTAATTATTATTTGGCCTCTGACATAGTTTACTGGCCTTTAACCCTCTTTTTGGTAATTTTAATTCTTTTGAATTATAAATATTTGATTGTTTGTAATTATTATTTATTCTTTATTATCTTTTTTTTTAATTTAGATATTTTAAAATTTATTTCATTTTAATTTTAAAACTGTCCCTTGCCCATAACATGAGCATGTTAAAAATGATATTGGCTTAATTTAAAAATGACAAGAAAGCAACTTTGTTTTTGATGTTATATCGTATACACTTCAGAACTTCAAGGATATCCGTGAGTTCTGAAGTTATGCCAAATTGATCGAAAGATGTTAATTACTTATTTATATTCATCTCTGTTATATTGATGTTAATATTTTAATGTAACTGTTTTTCTTTTAAGTTGAGGAATTTTCATATTAAATGTCGTGTTATCTCCTATTTTTAATTCTATTTTAACTGCTTGATTTTGTTTTCATAACTCTGGAGTCTGGACCCAACAATTACAATTGCTTGCTTACTCTATCACTGAACCTTCTATTTTATTTTATTTTTTAATTCAACTTTATGACTGAAAAAAATATTGTGTTAAATTGTGTACTCCACTTTATTTGATTATCTCTCTTAATTTGGCTTTTGTTTATTGTATCAAATGCAATTTTTATTATTTGTTTTTTAAATAGATCATGAAAATTTGTAATATATTTTTTTTTTTTTAAAATCCTTTTAATTAGCCACGGTTTTGACTGTGGCAAAATAAAAATTTTCATCATTGGGATCCAAATCGTTTAGCCACGAATATTACGTGGCTAATATAACAATAACCGTGGCTAACTAAATGTTACCACACTCATATAGACCGTGCTTAAATGTAAAAAATACCGTGGTTAAAATAATGCAACGCCTGTTTTAGCCACGGTTATAGAAACAGTGGACAACTCATTTAGCCACGGTTTTTATTACATTTTGCCACGGTTTTTGCCGTGGCTAAAGAACAATTTTGTTGTAGTGTATCCGGACAGCTAAGCAGCCCACATTGTTGAATTGTTGAGCATTTAGCAATTTGACTTAGGTCACTATGGTGGTGATCAGACTAGATTAAATTGAATTTTGAGTTCTCTCATGTTGAATTTCTTGTATGTGCTAGCATTGATTGTATGTTTATGATAATTGGTATGAAATATGTTGTCTTTGTTTTTATCCTTAATCTCTTTACGAGTCAAAGTTTATATAAATTTGTAATTTGAAAATAAAAAAAGGATTTTTTCATAAATTTCGTGATATTCAATTCACCCTTGGAAGCAGCCAAATTTTTAACGGTATATTGATTAATCAATGAGAAAAATATCAAAATCATAACACAACAATCACAACGTTTCGCAAATGACTCTAGCATTTAAACAATTGTGTGAATTATGCATCATATTACTTATCCGACTTTAATGAAATCAAATAGTTGAATTTTTTTGGTAAGGATTAAAGGAAAATAAAAACAATCATCAAATTGTCATTATTACAATAAATTTATCATTTTTAATTTACAAAAACTTCGATAAGGTAATCATATACATTAGTTATGATATTAATTATTATTTATATGAAAGAGAGTATTATGAAACGCGTGACCAAGATTTTATGTATAAATGCATGCTGGCGCCTGGCAGTCCCACTAATCTCTTTATTAGGATTCTAACATACCCTGATCTCGCTATCCTACTATTAGATTGAAAAATAATTTTCATGTGCTTGTAATTTAGTAATATTTTCTTTTTCAAATAAAGCAATGAAAAAGTCATTATTTCATCATTATTATTTGTTATTAGTACATTAGTATATCATCCATTAAATAATTTTAATTATTTTTGACCAATTTTATTAATAAATATATTATTTTAAAAAAAATGTAATCGATTTTTTTTTTTTTGTAAACAAACTAATTTTTATTATCAAATATGAAATATATTTACTTTTTATTTAACATTTTTTAAGAGATATGAAAAAAACTCTTATCTTAATATATACAATTATAGAGATTAATATTTCTCATGTTACATGAGATAATTTCCAAACATATAAAAGTTTGTGACCCATTTTTTTTCTCTCTCTTTTCTCTTTAAATGACCTTAAATGTGTAACAGCCCGTTACGTACCGGTATTGTTAACATTAATTATGATATTAAGCGCAGTTACAATCACAGCAGTTCATTTATAAAAATGAGAGTAAACTTTTTCCGATTATTACGCGAACAGTAAAAGTATAAAAAGCGTAATAATAAAAAGCTGTGACCGTAACTGAAACACTAGCGGAAGACTTTCTTAACTATTTATACACTTTATTTTATTACCTACAAGATACTAAGGGGTTCCCATAAACCCACTTAGCCAATTCCTCACTTTTTACGTTTTTACCACTTAACAGGATTTGCCAATCTGTTTTTCTACGAAAACAAAATAAAAATCCAAACATAAAATCCAGGTTATCTTTTTTCCTTATTCAATTACCTTTCTAACAAGCTATCACACACTCAATTCCGAGCTCGTGAGCTCCGGTTATCGCCGTTTGAAGTTGGACAAACAACATTGCCTACCAACTCCAAAACAGCCTAAAACCTCCAAACTTCACTGATTAAACTGTACCTAACCGCCCAACCAATGACTCTCAAACTTTTACACCATAAACTAGACACCTCAAACTTCGATTTGATATATCGTACGCTTAATTTGACCAAGTAACGAAGCGGGAATTAATTTCCCAACATAGACCCGAATCTGCCCACTGGTGCTGGCCAGAACAGGGCAGTGCGTGACAACAGCCCCCATGGGCTGCGCACACCACCAATGAACCTAGGCTTTTGACACAACGTAGGGGACATTTTAAGCTTCAAAATGGTGTATGGCACGTCCCAACCGGACCACTATGGAGAGAGATACGCTCCTCCAAAGTTCACTCAAAAACTGCCAATTCTACAGAAAATTCGCCAGAGTTTCCTTTGTATTTCCTAAAATCCCCAAATTTGCATAACCTATTTAACACCACTAATACACCTGAAATCCAGCAAAATCCAATGGGTGGCACACACAAGGTCCAACAACGCCTTGGGGCACTTACAACCCAATCCAATATACATTTAAAACATAAACAGTTTACTTTCAATTTCATGCATAAAACATAATACGGATAGTCATAAACCTATAATAGGCCTAAAGCCCTTCCATCATATTACATACATCCATGGTACATTTACAACACTGGATTACTTTTGCATTTACAACTTTAACTTTAAACTACAATTATTTACATATTACACTTCACTTGCCAAATAAATCCATAAACTAAAATGACATGATAGCTAAACTCTACTCCACTGCTCCACTCGTCATCATGCGGGCTTCTTGCCCGCTGCTCCATATCCACTGGTACATCCTGAAATAATGCCCCGAGACGGGGTGAGATATACGGATATATCTCAGTAACCAAGAGGTTCTGGAGAAAACTCCGCCCAATGGTTCACTTCGATGTATATCAATAGAATAAAAACAACACCATTGTTATAAAACGGGATAAAGCAAGGGATTTAGAGAAAGGGAGAATATATCAGAACAACTACGACATGCGGGATGGTAGCTACCAATACCACGCCATGTCCTCGGCTATACGCCTATGGGTACTACCCCTGGTGTGTTCATAGAACAACCCACCAAGGTACCCCTTCCAACCATATACACCCGAGACAACCTAGTGTGCTCCTATCCGGATAACACACCACGACCCTGGGTCAACTGGAACTCCCTCTCGGAGACCTATCCAGTGGCAGTCCGGAAACACTTGCCCGAAGGCTAAAAATATCTACTGGCCAGAGATCTGGTACATAAGTACCCACTGTGATAATGCACATGCATGCTCATGCTGTTCTACACTACTCATACACACTTCCTACCGTTGCCATCAACTAGCAAGGTGGAACACAAAAGGGGAACAAGCCCCAGTACCAAGAGGTTACCTTTCTTTTTCCTTTCACTGAGCTCCGCAGAACTCCACTTACAGCTTGATTCTCCGGGAACGCCTACACAGAGGACCATTCCACACACTTAGAACTTTGAATCCACTCATGAATTTCAACATACCATATGTAAATCACATCACTTACCTCTATCCACTTGATCCAGGACCAAGGGCAATCCACTGTTTCACTGTTCCAAGTCTATGTCCACGTACGGCAACCTGTACAACCATGCACAGCCGTCAGTTTCAGTCACAATACGTCAAAACGTAAAACTTCAAATTTCCTCCTCTCTCCCCCTAAGGTTCGGCCATAATAGGGTTAATTTAGGTTTTATTTTTCTAAATTTTCTTTCTCATTTTATTTCACTTACTTAGGTTACCCAAAGGCTAGTTCAATCGCAGTTTTACGGTTTTACGACTTTTCGCAACATTTTGCGAATTATTACACTTTAGGCACATTTTGCCACTTTCAACACTTATCATTTTTACATTGATTCTTGCACGTGCCAATCACCACACAACCCATCTAATAACTTTTCCATCACACAACACAACACCAAAGTGTTCTAAAACATCCATTTGCTCAATTGTACATAAATGGTGTAACATCCCGTATAATTAGTAAAATACCTAAGTACTATATGCTTGGTGTACATGTGTAGAATTCGGATGTATGGTTTATGTGTAATGGTTTGTGAATTGTTTGATCTTTATTTCTTGGATAAGACTAAGGTAGTTAATTAAATTAAATCATAGGAAGTTACATATGTAGGCATGTGAACTTGATCTTATGAGTAATGTGAGTGTGTGCTAGAAGGCATTAGTGTTTGGATGTGGGCTTGAGTGTGTATAGACTTGTTGCTTTTGGACTTGGGTGTTTGGATCCTTTGTGTGTGTGTGGCCAATGGCCCAAGGATGACTCTTGGATCAAGCCAATTCAGCCCAAAATTGTAACCATTCTTATTTTCCCTAAGCCTTGCCCATTTAGGGTGTCTTGTGCCTCAAGGAACAACCACTTGGCTTAATGTTTTTCCCTCATTTTTGCGCACAAGTAAGGATGATTTAGAACCTTGAAATCTGCCATTTTTCCCTTGTCAAAACCGCCACCTCATCTTGCTTAAGCATAACTTGATTTAAGCCTCATTGCATGGTAGACACATGTGCATTTTAGCATGATCTTAGGCTGCATAATTCTCCATTTTGGGCGCACATGGGAGGGGCTGGATGCAGATTTTTTTTATGACACAAACTGCCTAACTTGTTGACTTGGATAACCACTTACACCCTCCATCATGAGACTGCATTGTGCAGATTTTTGGTAAGCTTTTGCAGCCCTTCTTGAGTCAAATCTCTTCCTCCTTCCACATGCATCATGAGTAGGGTCTTGGGACTGCATTCCCATCATTTTTGCGCAGAGGGCAGCTCCATAAAACCAGAATTCTTGGCTGCCACAAAGCCCTCTTGCTTGTGGACTTAGTGAACCTCCCTCACCCCTCTCATTGTGCGCATGGTTTGGCTTATTATGCAGAAATTTTCTGCACAAGGACAGCCCCAATATGAGTGTTTGGACTGTCACAAATCTACACCCATGATGAACCTTTTTCCCCTCATCATTTGCGCACCAAGGACTGCACAAATGCAGATTTTTGGGCTGCCACATGGTTAGTTACTTGTTGACTTAGCAAAGCTCTTGCATGTGCTCATGATGCACATCTTCCACTCCTCTTTATGCGCAAACCTTGGTCATGTATGCAGAAGTTTCTCTGACTTTGGACAGCCCCAAATCTGATCAAATCACCCCTCACTCCTTGCATGTAAGTAGAGTAATTTAGAAGCCAACACCTTGCTTGATTCAGCCTTAGATTCAGCCCCATCCTCTCAAAGAAATCTGAATATTTCATGATAGTTAATCATAGCATTTTTCCCTCACCTTCACTATATATGTGCGCATGGAGAGGGGGCTGCCTTCATGTGCAAGTGCAGCCAACCCCTCTCCAACTCCTCTTCTCCTCACTCCCTCACTCCCATAACCGAACTTACAAGCCTCCTTGGAGCTAGAAGACCTTGCTTAAGACAACTCCTTCCTTCCCTCACCTCAACCATACACCAAGCTAGTGCCAACCTAGTTCCTCACCTTGTTGCGCATAGGACCTCTTAGGAAGTGTGGACTTGTGTGTATCGAAGCTAGAAGGTGGTGTGATCCTTGACTTTGAAGGGTGTGCTACAAGAGGTAGGCCTTTAAACTTTGAACTCTTTCTTTGTGTAGCCAAGTATGTATGCTTAAATGTCTCCTTGAGTATGTGTGGTTTTGGACTCAAGTATAAGCATGATAAAAGTAGAATGATGGAGCTATTTCATAATGATATGTATGCTTAGAAACCTCTTGGTTATGCTCGAACTCATGCTACTGCTTCCTTGTATGATTAGGCCACTGTTTAAAGAGAAATGTGCCACTGTTTTCTTATGTATGTGCCACTGTTTTGGTAGATAAAATGCCACTGTTTCGGTTCCTCAAAATCACATTAAAATGCCACTGTTTTGAAGATGTATGCCACTGTTTCGGTTCATCAATATCACCATTATATGCCACTGTTTTATGTACACAAATGCCACTGTTTTATGTACACAAATGCCACTGTTTTATGTACACAAATGCCACTGTTTTATGTACACAAATGCCACTGTTTTATGTACACAAATGCCACTGTTTTATGTACACAAATGCCACTGTTTATGTGCACAAATGCCACTATTTTATGTACACAAATGCCACTGTTTTATGTACACAAATGCCACTGTTTTAGTCATGAAATGCCACTGTTTCCATGCTTAAAATGCCACTGTTTTTATGCATAAAAGGCCACTGTTTTAAGTCATCATATGCCACTGTTTTATGCATAATGTACCACTGTTTAAGTCATTCCATGCCACTGTTTTATACATAAAAATGCCACTGTTTTACTCCTCAAAGGCCACTGTTTGTATGTATAAAATGCCACTGTTTTGGAAGTTCAAAGTGCCACTGTTTCTGTTTTAAAAATGCCACTGTTTCTGTTTTAAAAACGCCACTGTTTCTGTTTTGAAAACGTTTAAAACGTCACTGTTTTGGCTGCTGTAAACACTGCTGTATGCTCACTGTTTTGCTGCTGTATGCTCACTGTTTTGCTGCTGTATGCTCACTGTTTTGCTGCTGTATGTTCACTGTTTTTTGCTGCTGTATGCTCACTTTTTGCTGCTGTATGCTCACTGTTTTGCTGCTGTATGTTCACTGTTTTGGCTGCTGTAAACACTGCTGTATGCTCACTGTTTTGCTGCTGTATGCTCACTGTTTTGCTGCTGTATGCTCACTGTTTTGCTGCTGTATGCTCACTGTTTTGCTGCTGCTCACTGTTTTGCTGCTGTATGCTCACTGTTTTGCTGCCATAAATAGCCACTGTAAATGATTAGTTTTAATTGATTTAGGTGCGCTTAAGAAGTGAGAATATTTCGCTGCCGTTGGTAATTTTTAAGAAAAGCTAAGGTAAGTGTCAGGCGATGATGCCTAATGTAACTATTGACTACTGGTATAGAATTGTAACATGATGCTCCATATGCCGTAAAAATATTATGTTCCATTATAATGAAAGGAAACTGCCAAATATGTGCCGTGATGGCTATATGACTATGAGGTAAAGACGTTATGTGGCAGCATAACGCATATGAAAGGTATATAAGCATGCATCTTACATTATACCGCATTTTTACGCTTTGTGTGTGAAAGCATAGCATGTCATGCATGTAACAAGATCATATAGGCCTTGTTTTAGAATAGTTATGTACAGGACCATGTGTTTGAGCAAGCATCATATAGGCATCCCCAAGGTACCGGGGTATGGGACACTTGGCATCAGTCCGCATAGGCCCACAGATGGAATCCACATGGAGCTCAGGTGCCAAGGGATAATTGATTCCACTGTGAAGTGCGCGCACGACGGTGCTAAAAGCGCAAAGGAAAGGCGTTATATACGCAATATATGAATGTGATAAAATGAAAAGGAACAAGTATATGTTAAGTGACTGTTTATGATTTTGTGCCTAGTTAATACTGTTATATTACTGGTTTTATTGCCACACTACTGGGATTATTCTCACCCCTTCGGGGCTGCTATTTTTCCAAAATGGCAGGAGGACGCAAGAGCATTTGAAGGAGTATTATTTTGCTGTTGATTGCTGATGCTTGGATTATCAGTGTTGCTGTTTGTTTAAATGGATAACTGTAATGATTAATGTTTTGGAACTATTTTGGATGACTGTAGTCTTTATCATGATTATGTTAATATTGAACTTTTGTGAACAATGACTATTTCAGAAAACCTTTATGAAAAGAAGTTATGTGTTGAAAATTTTTATACGGATTTGTATGCTGCTTTGTCAGCTCATGTGACGTAACGACTCTAATTCCGCTTAGCAAACGACTCTCTTGGATGCATACAAGGGAGGGCGTTACAAATGGCCTAATCTTGGTTAGTCCAAACCAAGGATTTCCACTCTATTTCTATGGCCCATATAACACCTCATATATTTAAATGTGTATTTTAATATGATATTGTGAAGATAAAATTGATGGATTAGTGAAAATCCAAGAATTATGGCCAAAATGGGCAAAAAGGGCAAAATGGTAATTGACCAGCCATGTATTCTGAGGCATAAATACTGAGTTAGAGATTTCTTATGACAAAAGTAATGCTGGAAATGGAATCAGGGCGAAAAATTGAGTGAATAGGCAAATTTGGGAAAAATTGATGAATAGTGATTTTTAAGTGTTAAATACTGTGGTGTGAGTGTACCGATAGGTGTGAAATTTTTATCAATATTTTGGGGAAATAAAAATATGTCATGGACTGGAAAAATATGTAGATTAAGAATTTATGATCGGAATTTTTATCGGGATTAAAGTTAGATCGCGTGTGGGACCCGCGGGACCAAAATCCACTTGGCCCCACACCCTCCCCACGCCTTTCTTCCCTTCTTCTTTCTTCTTCTCCCGTGAGTTCCACCATTTCACAACCAAAACACCCATTTCTTCTTCCTTGTGCCATTTCCTCATTTCTCCACCAAATCACTTGATTTTGGTGTTGAAATCTATTGTAAACAACCTTCTAGATCCATTGGTGACACTTCCAAGCCTTGAATCCACCTCCTTGCTGCGTTTTTTTGACCAACTCAGATCCGAACCCTTGGTGTTCTTGGAGTTTTTGGGAGCTTTTGGTCTTCCTTTGGCTTAGTGAAGCCTTGGTGGTGAACATACACTTGATTGTGAGTATATTTGTGGTATCTTTGTGGTTGATTTTGTAGATCTAGGAATTTATGCTCTAAGTCTTTAATTTTAGATGTGTGATGATAGAGAGCCCAAATGGAAAAATGCTATTAGATGAAAAGGCCTTAGAATCATGCTTGTAAGCTAGAAATGCTATGATAATTTTTGGTGAAAAAGTTAGGTTTTTAACTTAGGAAAATTTGAGGAATTTTCATGAAAATTGAGGTTTGGTGTAATTTGGAATTGTTGATTGTTGTAGGGTGCCTCACACGGACGTGATTGTAAAAGGTTGAATTGGAGCATACGTTTGGAAAGGATTTGCTTGTGTTGAGGTAAACCCTTGGAACTTGGGTTTAATCCCTTGTGTGCTCCACCACACCTAGTGGAAGGTTGTGGTTGGATTATGTGTTTATGGCATTGTGTGATTATGTGCTTGTATGCCATATTGCTTGAATTGTGTGAAAATTGTTTGGTCACTGGCCAGTTGACGTGTGATGGGTTTGGACATCCGCTGGTTTCATTCCGTGTGGGAATGCCAGTTGGGTATGCCGTGGGGTCGACTCTGGGAGCGACACCAGGATGAGCCAAACGTGGGACATCCGCCGGATAGGGCTCATGAGGAGTTCCGGTTGGGTTTGCCATGGAGTCTTCTCAACCATGGGAGAGGCGCCAGGATTGTCTCGGGAGTTATATGATGGAGTCCTTGAACATAAATCCAATTGTGGATGTTCTCGGTTTGTCTCCAGTTGGTGGTGATATTGTATTGCATGCATATTATATGATGTTATATTTGCACATTGAGTGAGCCATGGAGTGGAGAAAGCCTCTAGCTCCATTGGTTTACTGAGATATATTTGTATATCTCACCCCGTGTTTGGGGGACCACATTTCAGGGCATTATGAGCCGGGAGGAGCTTCGGGCAAGAAGCCCGCTTAGTGGACTGTGGATTGCTTATGGTGCATGGAGCTTGCATGACATTTTGGAGGAGTTTATGGAGTGCACATAGCATGACATTAGTATTTTGAGACTTAGGTCATGAACATATTGCATGATGTTAGTGCCATGCTTTTGTAGTGTTCATGATTACCTTCTAAGTCTTGCTTACTGTTTATTATTATAACTGCCATGGATAATTGTATATTTTGAGTGAGCATGGGACTTGTCCATTGCCACATTCATTGCATTGGAAGTCTTGGTACTCATGTTGTAAAATGGTCCATATTTGTTGTAAAATGGCCATTATATTGAAGTCTTTGTAAATGATGCATGATTGAATGAAAATGCATGATGGAAGGGCCTAGTGCCTACATTAGAGTATGTTTATGTGTTGAGTGGAGTACTAAGGTGTTAGGGATGGATTACACAACTCTTTTTGGGCTGAAAATGTTGTAATCTGTCACTTTTACTGCATAGTAATCGATTACCCAAGCATGGTAATCGATTACCATGCAACAGGGGACGAAATAAATGCTACTGTCTCCACTGGTAATCGATTACTGAGGCTTGGTAATCGATTACCATGTGAGGTAATCGATTACCCAAGATTGGTAATCGATTACCAGAACAGAGGATGCAAAATTTTAGCTACTGCCTCATTTTTGACAGGTGGTAATTGATTACCACCCACTGGTAATCGATTACCACAGTGTAATTTTCGAAAATTCTGGTTTTTCTAGACTAAAAGAAAGGGGCTTAACTTGGTGGGTAGAACCCCAATTGGTACGTGGTTGGAAACCACGCGTAGCTAACGTAAAGGACTATAACATGGTAAAACGTGAGAGTAAGATGGTGAGTTCAAATGAATTGAATAAAAAGAAAGATTAGTGATGTTAGTAAAATGTATGATTCCGCGAATTGCATTTACAATTATAGTGTTGTTTTAATTGATTACGGAAAAAGTTATTGTTATGAAAAGAAATATGATAAAAGAAAAAAGTTGCCCGTAATTTAATTAACCCAATTACTGTGATTGTAACTGCGCTTAATATCATAATCAATGTTAACAATACCGGTGTACAACGGGCTGTTACATACAACTCACATAATCACTTCCTAACATCATATAATCACACTACAATTCACTATACCACACATTTACACAAAACTCAAAAATTCCATTTCATGCATCAATTTTTTTCTAAGTTAAAAATCCATTTTTTTCGCTTAAAATTTTCATTGCATTTCTAGCATTAATACATCATTCTAAGACATTATCATCTAATAGACATTTTCCATTTGAGCTCTCTAACACCACATATCACAAAATCCCTCTTTAGGGTCAATTATCACAACTCAAAATTTAACCAATGAAATGTTGAAATAACTTACCCAATTGCACGGTATATGGCTCCACCTAAGTATACTCCACCATTGAAGCATGAAGAAGCTTCAAGAACACCAAAAAACTCACAAAACCGAAACTGTAATGGGGCTAGATCTCCTCACACACTCACTTTCAAGGCTAAACAAGGCTACCAATGGATTCAGAAGGTGTTTTCCATCAAGATTCAAGACAAGAATCGTTGAATTCGGTGGAGAAATGGCTAAGTTATGGCCAAAGGAAATTTGCACCAAAAATGGAGGGGAGGGCTGTCATTTGTGCGCATGATGGAGAGAGAAAGGGAGGAGAAAGTGGTGATGAATAGTGACTTGGGGTGTTTTAAGTGATTTTAAGTGGGAACGGGTCCCACGCGATTTAACACTCATCCGAATTTCTCTCCGATTTCACTTTAACGTCCGTAAATTCAAAACTTATTTAGAAATTCTAATTTTTAACATTAACTAATTTCCTTTAATTATACTCACTCAGATGAATCCAGAGCTCTCCGGTTGTTCGGGAAAAACACTGCTTTAAGCTACAGCGCGCGCCGTTGGCACGCTTCCTCAAACTGACTTAATTTCATCAAATATTATCAGAAATCATATTTCTTATTTCTATGGACCATTTAAAATTCATATTTGAAACCTAGAGCTCAAAATTCCACTGGCACGTTTTACGGTGCAATCTGACTGCGGTATTTTTACCCGCTAAAAACACTATTCACTGATTTTTCTGAAACTTGCCTATCCACTCAATTTTTCGTTCTGAATCCATTTCCAGGCTTATTTTTATCATCTGAGACCTCCTGCTCAATTTTTTTACCTTCCTAGGGTTGCGTGTTGGCTAATTACCGTTTTGCCCTTTCTTTGTATTTTGGCCTAATCTTTGGGATTTTCACTAATCCATCACTTAATTTCTCACTTAACACTTTAATTATTTAATTTAGAATTGTGAGGTGTTATAAAATGGGTCTCACGTACTTATATTTATGTATATATAAGAGATAAAATTGTCTCATACATTAATCGTATAATTAATTGGGAGGGTCCCACACATTTATATATATATATATATATATATATATATATATATATATTGTGTGTGTGTGTGTAAGAAATAAAATTATCTTATACATTAATCCTATAATTAATTGGAAGGGATCTTCTATTAATGATGATCCTATCCAAACAGCTATTGAGCCCAATATTGCTAAGAGGCCCAAAAATCCACTATAAATAGAGGGTTAAACCACAAAGGTACACACTCTAAACCATTTCACAACCAGGATAAAAAAGGCTACGAAAATTATAGACTCCATTAAAAAAGTGACCAAATTTCCTCTTTTGACCCTTGCTTCCCCGATCCTTCTCGTCAACATCCAAATCATCAAGACTTGTAAAAAGGTTTCTGAAATCTCACCTATTCAGTGCGCAATCACTAGGATCTGCCTTAAGCCAAGTGATTTCTTTTTCTTCTGTTTTATTTGGCTTTCATTATGTGGTTGTTGCTCTTTTTTTTTTGCTTGCATTTGAAAGCCTTAACCTTTGAAATCTTCGTTTATAGGGGTGATTTTGTTGATGGGTGCTTGCTTTAGCAATTGCATTAAGGCTGCGAGCCCTTCCATTACAGGTCACCTTCTTCTTTTTGACTTGCATCTTGATATATATATATATATATATATATATATTTGTTTTCTGTCAATATGTGAATGAGCTAATTATTCTCCAGATTTTTGGTTCTGTTGGGGTTTGGAAATGAATATGAGATTGATTTTCACAGAGTTAAAGTTGTTAACTTTATGGATAGTATTCTTTCCAGATTGATTGAAAAAATATTTGATTTTTACCCTTGTTTTAATAAAAAATATTTAAAATTTGCAAATATATGATAAAAAACCCAAAGTTCAAATATCACAATTTACATTTTTAGCATAAAAATTATGGGTTTAGTTTTTCTATAGCTGTTATAAAAAGATATATCAACTACAGACACATATATATTCACCAAAATTTGCCGATTTTTTTGAAAATCAAGATCCAATATTAGATTCTGATAAAAAAATGTATATGTGGCGGGCAAAATATTTTTACATCAGCCAGAAATACTTTTGTCATCCCACCACAAAAAAAAACCTTGAGAGTGCATCATCAATATTACGATTTTGGCTTACTTGTCAGATTAGAAAATGGTTATGTTACGTTTTGTTTGTATTTTTAAATGGAAAAAAAAGAGATAACCATCTACACATGAAAATATCTTCTCACCCAAATTATTTTTAAAAAGAGATAACCCCATTCCAAACTGATCAGAGGTAATGTTTTCTATAAGATAATTCCTCCAAACTGTAATCCGAGTCCGAGGGAAATTCTTGTTAAGACAACATAAGGATAATTATGGGGTTTTATGGAAGTCCATCTATCCATGTAAATTTGGTATTATGAGTGATGACTTTGTTTATTTTGTTTTTGCTATAAGGCCAATGATGGTGATTGAGTCATTCTTAAACTGATTTTCTTGGCATTGATGTAGGGTTCACTTCTAGAAGTGTAAATAGGAGTGGCCATGACATCAGCTCAAATAGCACCAACTCATCAGCCTCCATATCTGTCACTTCAAGAAGTGAGGGTGAGATCTTGCAATCTTCCAATTTGAAAAGCTTCAGCTATAGTGAACTAAGAGCAGCCACAAAAAGGGGAGAGGGAGAATCCTCTGAGAAGCCCATCACCCTCTCTGACAGGGAGGAAGATAGTGAGGACAATGAGCCTATTGGCAAGAGGCTGGAGAAAGGAGGAACGTCAAAACCTACTGCTAGGCTGGAGGCACCACTTGTATGGTTCGCAGTTTGACGTGTTCAGCGATCATAAGAGTCTGAAGTACTTGTTCGACCAGAAGGAGCTGAATATGCGGCAACGACGGTGGATGGAATTTCTGAAGGACTACGATTTTGAACTTAAATACCACCCAGGAAAGGCAAACGTGGTAGCTGACGCCCTGAGTAGGAAGACACTGCACACTGCAACTCTGATGATAGAAGAGCTGAAATTGTTTGAGGCCTTTCGAGACTTGAACTTATCGGTAGACGAGAGAGGGAACAGCATAAGATTGGGAAATATTAAGGTGGAGAATGAACTGATCAGTAGAATTAAGGAGGCTCAGTAAGATGAAGAGTTAGTCCGTGATTTGGTTGGTAACCCAGATGTTGTAAAGGATGAGTTTGATGTTTGGAGATTTCAAGGACGGCTGGTTGTGCCGAATGAAGTGTTGAAGCAAGAAGTTTTACAGGAGGCTCACAAGGGTAAGTACGCAGTTCATCCTGGATCCACGAAGATGTACCATGATTTGAAGACCTCGTTTTGGTGGCCGGGTATGAAGCGTGATATTGCGGAGTATGTATCTCGATGCTTAACTTGTCAGAAGGTGAAGTATGAACATCAGAGACCGTCGGGACTCCTTCAACCTTTGGAGATTCCCGAATGGAAGTGGGACAGTATTTCGATGGATTTTGTAGTTGGACTTCCTCGGACGCGAGAAGGATATGATTCTATCTGGGTGATTGTCGATCGTTTAACGAAGTCAGCTCATTTCTTGCGTGTTAGAACCACATATGATACAGAAAGGCTTGCTAGAATCTATCTGCAGGAGATTGTGAAGCTGCACGGAGTTCCTACGAGTATTGTCAGTGATCGTGATCCCAAGTTTACATCTAAGTTTTGGGAATCCTTTCAAAGAGCATTAGGGACCCAACTGAGGTTGAGTACTGCTTATCATCCGCAGACCGATGGACAGACGGAACGCACCATTCAAGCTTTAGAGGACATGTTGCGAGCATGTGTTTTGGAGTTAGGAGGCAGCTGGGATAGTTATCTTTCGTTGATTGAATTTGCTTACAACAACAGTTACCACTCCAGTATTCAGATGGCACCGTATGAAGCTTTGTATGGGAGAAGATGCAGATCCCCTTTATGTTGGACTGAAGTGGGCGAGCGAAGTATGTTAGGACCTGATCTAATTCAAGAGACATCCGAACAAGTAAAGAAGATTCGGGAAAATATGCAGCGGGCTCAGGCCAGACAGAAGAGTTATTACGACAAGCGTCATAAGCCTCTATCTTTCGAAGTCGGAGACCATGTATTTTTGAGAATCACTCCCACATCGGGACTCGGAAGGAGAATGGGAGTTAAGAAGTTAAGTCCACGGTACTTAGGACCGTATCTGATTATGGACCGGATTGGAGAGTCTGCATACCGGTTGGCCTTACCACCCAATCTGTCAGGAATTCACAATGTATTTCATGTGTCTCAGCTACGGAGGTATCTCTCTGATCCATCTCACGTGTTACAACCGGAAGAAGTGGAACTCAAGGAAAATCTGACTTATCAAGTGCAACCATTCCAAATTCTTGAAAGATCCGTCAAGCGACTCCGTTCTAAAGAGATTCCGTTGGTGAAAGTATTGTGGAACAACAGATCGGCAGCTGAAGCCACTTGGGAACGCGAGGACGACGTTCAGAAACGCTATCCAGAACTGTTTAGCTCTTAAGTAAGTTTAATTTTGCGGGCAAAATTCCTATTTGGTGGGGAGACTGTAACATCCCGCATAATTAGTAAAATACATAAGTACTATATGCTATGTATGCATGTGTAGAACTCGGATGTATGGTTTATGTGTAATGGCTTGTGAATTGTTTGATTTTTATTCCTTGGATAAGACTAAGGTAATTAATTAAATTAAATCATAGGAGGGTACATATGTAGACATGTGGATTTAATCTTATAAGTATGTGTTATAGGACCTTAGTATTCATTAGACCTTGGTAGTGGGCTAGTGTGTGTGTGGACTTGTTGCTATTGAATTTGTGATTGGATTTTTGGTGTGTGGCCAATGGCCCAAGGATGGCCTTTGAACCTACCTTGTTTTAGCCCTAGGTTGTAACCACTTATCCTCCTTAAAGCCTAGTCCAACAAGGCTGCCTTGTGCAGCAAGGAACACTACTTGGCTAGTTGTCTTTACTTCTCTTTTATGCGCACATGTGGGTGGATTACACTTAGAAAAATCTGCCCAATTCCTTCATGTTTGACCGCCACCTCACTTGGCTTTTGCACACTTGATTTTTAATTTTATTGCATGGTAGACACATGTGCAATTTAGCATGTTTTTAGGCTGCATACTCATCCTTTTAGGCGCACATGGGAGGGACCTTTGTGCAGATTTCTTGTGTCACCAAACTGCCTAACTTGTTGACTTGGATAACCACTTACACCCTCCATCATGAGACTGCATTGTGCAGATTTTTGGTAAGCTTTTGCAGCCCTTCTTGAGTCAAACCTCCTCCTCCTTCCACATGCATCCTTAGTGAGATTTTGGGACTGCATTCTCATCATTTTTGCGCAGAGGACAGCTCCATACATCAGAATTCTTGGCTGCCACAAAGCTCTCTTGCTTGTGGACTTAGTGAACCTCCCTCACACCTCACTTTGTGCGCATGGTTTAGCTTTCTATGCAGAAAATTTCTGACTTAGGACAACCCAAAAATGAGTGCTTAGGCTGCCACAAATCAGTGCTCATAATACACCTCTTTTCCTCATCATTGCGCACCAAGGCTGCCTAAGTGCAGATTTTTGGGCTGCCACATGGTTAGTTTACTTGTTGACTTAGCAAAGCTCTTGCATGTGCTCATGATGCACATCTCCCACTCCTCTCTATGCGCAAATCATGGTCAATTGTGCAGAAATTTCTCTGCCTTGGACAGCCCCCAAAGCTGAACAAATCTCCCCTCCTTCCTTGCATGTAAGTAGAGTAAACTAGAAGCAAACCCTTGCTTAATTCAGCCCTTGTATGCAGCCCCATCCCCTCAAGCAATCAGAATTTTTCCATGATGAATAATCATAGCAACCTTCCCTCATTTCTCCCTTTAAATGTGCGCATAAGGGAGGGCTGCCTTCACCTTACATTCAGCCAATTTTCTCTCCTCACTCCCTCACTCCCAAACCGAACCTCAAGCCTCCTTGGAGCTAGAAGACTTTGCTTAAGACAACTCCCTCCTTCCCTCACCTCAACCATACACCAAGCTAGTGCTAGCCTTGTTCCTCACCTTGTTGCGCATAGGACCTCTTAGGAAGTGTGGACTTGTGTGTAGTGAAGCTAGAAGGTGGTGTGATCCTTGACTTTGAAGGGTGTGCTACAAGAGGTAGGCCTTTAAACTTTGAACTCTTTCTTTGTGTAGCCAAGTATGTATGCTTAAATGTCTCCTTGAGTATGTGTGGTTTTGGACTCAAGTATAAGCATGATAAAAGTAGAATGATGGAGCTATTTCATAATGATATGTATGCATAGAAACCTCTTGGTTATGTTCGAACTCATGCCACTGTTTCCTTGTGTGATTATTCCACTGTTTTGAAGAGATATGTGCCACTGTTTTGATGATGTAATGCCACTGTTTCGGTCCCTCAAAATCACAATTATATGCCACTGTTTCTGCACTTAAAAGCCACTGTTTCTGCACATTTTATGCAACTGTTTCTTTTATGCCACTGTTTCTGCACTTAAAAGCCACTGTTTCTGCACATTATATGCCACTGTTTCTGCACATATATGTCACTGTTTTAATGCTCCTTAAGCCACTGTTTTAGCCATGTAATGCCACTGTTTCCATGCTTAAAATGCCACTATTTTAGTCATGAAAAGCCACTGTTTCCATGCTTAACATGCCACTGTTTTTATGCATAAAAGGCCACTGTTTTAAGTCATCATATGCCACTGTTTTATGCATAATGTGCCACTGTTTTAGTCATCATATGCCACTGTTTTTATGCATAAAATGTCACTGTTTAAGTCATTCCATGCCACTGTTTTATGCATAAAAATGCCACTGTTTTAGTCCTTCTATGCCACTGTTTGTATGCATAAAATGCCACTGTTTTAAGCTATAATATGCCACTGTTCCACTGTCCAAAAACCAAGATTTATGCCACTGTTTTGGAAGTTCAAAGTGCCACTGTTTCTGTTTTAAAAACGCCACTGTTTCTGTTTTAAAACGTCACTGTTTTGCTGCTGTAAATGCTCACTGTTTTGCTGCTGTATGCTCACTGTTTTGCTGCTGTATGCTCACTGTTTTGCTGCTGTAAATGCTCACTGTTTTGCTGCTGTATGCTCACTGTTTTGCTGCTGTAAATGCTCACTGTTTTGCTGCTGTATGCTCACTGTTTTGCTGTTGTATGCTCACTGTTTTGCTGCTGTAAATGCTCACTGTTTTGCTGCTGTACGCTCACTGTTTTGCTGCTGTATGCTCACTGTTTTGCTGCTGTAAATAGCCACTGTAAATGATTAGTTTTAATTGATTTAGGTGCGCTTAAGAAGTGAGAATATTTCGCTGCCGTTGGTAATATTTAAGGAAAGCTAAGGTAAGTGTCAGGCGATGATGCCTAATGTAACTATTGACTACTGGTATAGAATTGTAACATGATGCTCCATATGCCGTAAAAATATTATGTTCCATTATAATGAAAGGAAACTGCCAAAAATGTGCCGTGATGGCTATATGACTATGAGGTAAAGACGTTATGTGGCAGCATAACGCATATGAAAGGTATATAAGCATGCATCTTACATCATACCGCATTTTTACGCCTTGTGTGTGAAAGCATAGCATGACATGCATGTAACAAGATCATATAGGCCTTGTGTAGAATAGTTATGTACAGGACCATGTGTTTGAGCAAGCATCATGTAGGCATCCCCAAGGTACCGGGGTATGGGACACTTGGCATCAGTCCGCATAGGCCCACAGATGGAATCCACATGGAGCTCAGGTGCCAAGGGATAATTGATTCCACTGTGAAGTGCTCGCACGACGGTGCTAAAAGCGCAAAGGAAAGGCGTTATATACGCAATATATGAATATGATAAAAAGGAAAAGGGAACAAGGATATGTTGAAGTGACTGTTTATGATTTTGTGCCTAGTTAATATTGTTATATTATTGGTTTTATTGCCACACTACTGGGATTATTCTCACCCCTTCGGGGCTGCTATTTTCCTAAATGGCAGGAGGACATAAAAGCATCTGAAGAAGTGATATTTTGCTGTTGATTGCTGATGCGTGGACTATCTCTGTTGCTGTTTGTTTAAATGGATGACTGTAATGATTAATGTTTTGATACTTTTGGATGACTGTAGTCCTTATCATCTTTATGTTAGTTGGAACTTTTACGAACAGCAGCTATTTTGGAAAACCTTTATGAAAAGAATTTAAGTGTTGAAAATTTTTATACGGATTTGTATACTGCTTTGTTAGCTCATGTGACGTTAACGACTCTAATTCCGCTTAGCAAACGACTCTCTTGGATGCATACAAGGGAGGGCGTTACACTAATTGGTATCAGAGCAGTTTGGTCCATGGAATTGCTTGTGTTTGATTGAATTGATTGTTGTTTGTGTTTATCTGCTGATTGACTGTCTAAATGTGCTATAGTTGAGTATATATATTAGCTAGGGTTGTTAGATTGTTAGGACTGTTCTGTGATAAGACACGGATGCATAGCTGACTTGTCCGAATTGAACTCGAGTACCTACTTGGGACTGCTGCCATGAATAACTTGCGGTGAGCCTGATCAACTCATTTCCTGATATTGTGAGTGCAGAATCATGGCGGGTGGTCGCGGTTCAACTCGGGGAAGGACTGGCGATGCAGAAGAGGATCTTATCACCACCATTGGGGGACTGGCAACGTTCATCCAAAATATGAGCCAAGAATGGCGCGACCATAGGCAACAGAATCAGAACCAACCCCCACTGCATGAAAATGCAGAAGAAATTGCCCGTCGGAGGTTGAAAGACTTCCGCAACTTCCAACCACCTAATTTTGAGGGTGAAGACAACCCTGAGGCTGCCGCAAGGTGGCTGCAGATGATTGAGCATATTTTCGAACGCATGGCATGCCCGGAAGCGCAAAAGACTGATTACGCGTCGTACCAGCTGATGGGAGAAGCTTTAACTTGGTGGACTGGTGCAAGGGCTCTGCTGAGAGCTCAGGACGTGGAGCTGACATGGGCCGTATTCAGACAAGTATTTCTGGATAAGTATTTTCCTAAGGCAATGCGAAGGATGAAGCACACTGAACTGCTGTCGCTCAAGCAGGGTAACATGACGGTCAATGAGTATATTGCTAAATTTGGGCAGCTGATCGAGTACGCCAACTTTGATCGGAACATCTACGATGAAGAATGGCAGGTAGAGAAGTTCGAGAGCGGATTGCATCCGGAAATCCGCAAGCTCATCTTAACGACGGCTAATCGTACACTTCCCGAACTCATCAACCAGAGTCGTCAGGCAGAAGGGATCATTCTGGAAGCCAAGAACTTGAACAAGCCACCACCACAATTCCACGGAGGAAACCGAGCAGGCAGATTCTTCAGGGCGGCACCTGGTAGGGGTCGAGGCAGAGGTACGCCGTTGCAGGCGCGGCCTGGAAATTTTAAAAGAAACTTTACGATGGGTCAATCGTCGACTGGACGTCAGGGCGCGACTGTTTGTGCTACATGTGGAAAGAATCACTTTGGAGTCTGTCGCAAGAACAACAATGCATGCTTCAGATGCGGCCAGCAAGGTCATTTTGCTTACAAATGTCCCCAGAACGCTGATCAACAGCCTCCGCAAGCTCGGGTATTCACTTTGGATGCGAATGAAGCGCAGAAGTTTCCCAACCTGATCAAAGGTAATGTCACTTTGAATGGTCACCCAATTTCTGTTATCTTTGATTCTGGAGCGTCCGGCTCTTTTATGGCAAAGCATACTGCCTTGAGAATAGGCATCACCCCAACCCCGTTACCTTATGAGTTACACATCAGCACACCTACGGGAGGATCGTGCACAGCCTCAGAGATCTGCAGAGGTGTTACCTTGCAGTATGAAGGGAACACATATACAGTTAACTTGGTGGTACTGCCGGTATTCAACTTCGATGTGATTATCGGTATGGACTGGTTGACGGAAAACGGGATAACTTTGGACTGTCGAGCAGGGAAAGTCATTGTTCCTGCGAAGGATGGTAATTTTCAACCTTTCTCTTTCATTTCCTTATTGCAAGTTAGTAAAGAGCTCCGCAAGGGAGCAGCAGGGTATCTTTTGTCGATCGAGGCTGAGACCTCGATTGACAATCAAATTCAGGATGTACCGGTAGTTAGAGAATTCGAGGAGGTATTCCCGGATGAAATACCTCGATTGCCTCCTCATAGGGAAATAGAATTTTCGATCGAACTTGTTCCTGGAGTTGGACCAATCTCCATTGCCCCGTATCGTATGGCACCTTTGGAACTGCGCGAGTTAAAGAAGCAGATAGAAGAGCTTTTGGCGAAGGAATTCATCAGACCGAGTACTTCTCCATGGGGTGCTCCAGCTATCTTGATTAAGAAGAAGGATGGAAGCTTACGTCTGTGTGTAGATTACCGCCAGCTGAACAAAGTCACGGTGAAGAATAAGTATCCGCTACCGAGGATTGACGATTTGATGGACCAGCTGAGAGGAGCCAGAGTCTTTTCCAAGATAGATTTACGATCGGGATACCATCAGATCCGGGTCAAACCGGAGGATATTCCGAAAACAGCTTTTAGGACTCGTTATGGGCACTATGAATATCAGGTGATCCCATTCGGACTTACGAATGCGCCAGCGGTGTTCATGGACTACATGAACCGCATCTTCCGCCCATTTCTTGATCAGTTCGTTATTGTGTTTATCGACGATATCCTGATTTACTCAGCTAATGAGGAGCTGCACGCGGAACATCTGAGGATTGTCTTGCAAATCTTGAAGGAGAAGCAGTTGTACGCGAAATGGTCAAAGTGCGAGTTTTGGCTTAAAGAGGTCCAGTTTCTGGGCCATGTCATTTCATCAGAAGGTATCGCGGTGGACCCCAGCAAGGTTGAAGCTGTTATGAATTGGGAACGACCCAAGTCTGTCACTGAAGTAAGAAGTTTCTTAGGTCTGGCTGGATATTATCGAAGGTTCATCCAGAATTTCTCTCAGATAGTGCAACCTCTTACCCGTCTCACTCGGAAGGACAAGCCTTTTGAGTGGACTGAAGCCTGTGAAGAATGTTTCTTGGAGCTAAAGAGCAGATTGACGAGTGCTCCCGTACTCACGATTCCGGATCCTACTCGAAAGTTCGAAGTTTACTGCGATGCGTCGCTGAAAGGACTTGGATGCGTGTTGATGCAGGATCGTATGGCGGTAGCTTATGCATCTCGACAACTAAAGCCTCACGAAGAAAATTATCCTACGCACGATTTGGAGTTAGCGGCTATAGTGTTCGCACTTAAGATCTGGAGGCACCACTTGTATGGTTCGCAGTTTGACGTGTTCAGCGATCATAAGAGTCTGAAGTACTTGTTCGACCAGAAGGAGCTGAATATGCGGCAACGACGGTGGATGGAATTTCTGAAGGACTACGATTTTGAACTTAAATACCACCCAGGAAAGGCAAACGTGGTAGCTGACGCCCTGAGTAGGAAGACACTGCACACTGCAACTCTGATGATAGAAGAGCTGAAATTGTTTGAGGCCTTTCGAGACTTGAACTTATCGGTAGACGAGAGAGGGAACAGCATAAGATTGGGAAATATTAAGGTGGAGAATGAACTGATCAGTAGAATTAAGGAGGCTCAGTAAGATGAAGAGTTAGTCCGTGATTTGGTTGGTAACCCAGATGTTGTAAAGGATGAGTTTGATGTTTGGAGATTTCAAGGACGGCTGGTTGTGCCGAATGAAGTGTTGAAGCAAGAAGTTTTACAGGAGGCTCACAAGGGTAAGTACGCAGTTCATCCTGGATCCACGAAGATGTACCATGATTTGAAGACCTCGTTTTGGTGGCCGGGTATGAAGCGTGATATTGCGGAGTATGTATCTCGATGCTTAACTTGTCAGAAGGTGAAGTATGAACATCAGAGACCGTCGGGACTCCTTCAACCTTTGGAGATTCCCGAATGGAAGTGGGACAGTATTTCGATGGATTTTGTAGTTGGACTTCCTCGGACGCGAGAAGGATATGATTCTATCTGGGTGATTGTCGATCGTTTAACGAAGTCAGCTCATTTCTTGCGTGTTAGAACCACATATGATACAGAAAGGCTTGCTAGAATCTATCTGCAGGAGATTGTGAAGCTGCACGGAGTTCCTACGAGTATTGTCAGTGATCGTGATCCCAAGTTTACATCTAAGTTTTGGGAATCCTTTCAAAGAGCATTAGGGACCCAACTGAGGTTGAGTACTGCTTATCATCCGCAGACCGATGGACAGACGGAACGCACCATTCAAGCTTTAGAGGACATGTTGCGAGCATGTGTTTTGGAGTTAGGAGGCAGCTGGGATAGTTATCTTTCGTTGATTGAATTTGCTTACAACAACAGTTACCACTCCAGTATTCAGATGGCACCGTATGAAGCTTTGTATGGGAGAAGATGCAGATCCCCTTTATGTTGGACTGAAGTGGGCGAGCGAAGTATGTTAGGACCTGATCTAATTCAAGAGACATCCGAACAAGTAAAGAAGATTCGGGAAAATATGCAGCAGGCTCAGGCCAGACAGAAGAGTTATTACGACAAGCGTCATAAGCCTCTATCTTTCGAAGTCGGAGACCATGTATTTTTGAGAATCACTCCCACATCGGGACTCGGAAGGAGAATGTGAGTAAAGAAGTTAAGTCCACGGTACTTAGGACCGTATCTGATTATGGACCGGATTGGAGAGTCTGCATACCGGTTGGCCTTACCACCCAATCTGTCAGGAATTCACAATGTATTTCATGTGTCTCAGCTACGGAGGTATCTCTCTGATCCATCTCACGTGTTACAACCGGAAGAAGTGGAACTCAAGGAAAATCTGACTTATCAAGTGCAACCATTCCAAATTCTTGAAAGATCCGTCAAGCGACTCCGTTCTAAAGAGATTCCGTTGGTGAAAGTATTGTGGAACAACAGATCGGCAGCTGAAGCCACTTGGGAACGCGAGGACGACGTTCAGAAACGCTATCCAGAACTGTTTAGCTCTTAAGTAAGTTTAATTTTGCGGGCAAAATTCCTATTTGGTGGGGAGAGTGTAACATCCCGCATAATTAGTAAAATACATAAGTACTATATGCTATGTATGCATGTGTAGAACTCGGATGTATGGTTTATGTGTAATGGCTTGTGAATTGTTTGATTTTTATTCCTTGGATAAGACTAAGGTAATTAATTAAATTAAATCATAGGAGGGTACATATGTAGACATGTGGATTTAATCTTATAAGTATGTGTTATAGGACCTTAGTATTCATTAGACCTTGGTAGTGGGCTAGTGTGTGTGTGGACTTGTTGCTATTGAATTTGTGATTGGATTTTTGGTGTGTGGCCAATGGCCCAAGGATGGCCTTTGAACCTACCTTGTTTTAGCCCTAGGTTGTAACCACTTATCCTCCTTAAAGCCTAGTCCAACAAGGCTGCCTTGTGCAGCAAGGAACACTACTTGGCTAGTTGTCTTTACTTCTCTTTTATGCGCACATGTGGGTGGATTACACTTAGAAAAATCTGCCCAATTCCTTCATGTTTGACCGCCACCTCACTTGGCTTTTGCACACTTGATTTTAATTTTTATTGCATGGTAGACACATGTGCAATTTAGCATGTTTTTAGGTTGCATACTCATCCTTTTAGGCGCACATGGGAGGGACCTTTGTGCAGATTTCTTGTGTCACCAAACTGCCTAACTTGTTGACTTGGATAACCACTTACACCCTCCATCATGAGACTGCATTGTGCAGATTTTTGGTAAGCTTTTGCAGCCCATCATGAGTCAAACCTCCTCCTCCTTCCACATGCATCATAAGTGAGATTTTGGGACTGCATTTTCATCATGTTGCGCAGAGGACAGCTCCAAAAATCAGAATCCTTGGCTGCCACAAAGCTCTCTTGCTTGTGGACTTAGTGAACCTCCCTCACACCTCACTTTGTGCGCATGGTTTAGCTTTCTATGCAGAAAATTTCTGACTTAGGACAACCCAAAAATGAGTGCTTAGGCTGCCACAAATCAGTGCTCATAATACCCTCTTTTCCTCATCATTGCGCACCAAGGCTGCCTAAGTGCAGATTTTTGGGCTGCCACATGGTTAGTTTACTTGTTGACTTAGCAAAGCTCTTGCATGTGCTCATGATGCACATCTCCCACTCCTCTCTATGCGCAAATCATGGTCAATTGTGCAGAAATTTCTCTGCCTTGGACAGCCCCCAAAGCTGAACAAATCTCCCCTCCTTCCTTGCATGTAAGTAGAGTAAACTAGAAGCAAACCCTTGCTTAATTCAGCCCTTGTATGCAGCCCCATCCCCTCAAGCAATCAGAATTTTTCCATGATGAATAATCATAGCAACCTTCCCTCATTTCTCCCTTTAAATGTGCGCATAAGGGAGGGCTGCCTTCACCTTACATTCAGCCAATTTTCTCTCCTCACTCCCTCACTCCCATAACCGAACCTACAAGCCTCCTTGGAGCTAGAAGACTTTGCTTAAGACAACTCCCTCCTTCCCTCACCTCAACCATACACCAAGCTAGTGCTAGCCTTGTTCCTCACCTTGTTGCGCATAGGACCTCTTAGGAAGTGTGGACTTGTGTGTAGTGAAGCTAGAAGGTGGTGTGATCCTTGACTTTGAAGGGTGTGCTACAAGAGGTAGGCCTTTAAACTTTGAACTCTTTCTTTGTGTAGCCAAGTATGTATGCTTAAATGTCTCCTTGAGTATGTGTGGTTTTGGACTCAAGTATAAGCATGATAAAAGTAGAATGATGGAGCTATTTCATAATGATATGTATGCATAGAAACCTCTTGGTTATGTTCGAACTCATGCCACTGTTTCCTTGTGTGATTATTCCACTGTTTTGAAGAGATATGTGCCACTGTTTTGATGATGTAATGCCACTGTTTCGGTCCCTCAAAATCACAATTATATGCCACTGTTTCTGCACTTAAAAGCCACTGTTTCTGCACATTTTATGCCACTGTTTCTGCACATGTTATGCCACTGTTTCTGCACTTAAAAGCCACTGTTTCTGCACATTATATGCCACTGTTTCTGCACATATATGTCGCTATTTTAGTGCTCCTTAAGCCACTGTTTTAGCCATGTAATGCCACTGTTTCCATGCTTAAAATGCCACTGTTTCCATGCTTAAAATGCCACTGTTTTAGTCATGAAAAGCCACTGTTTCCATGCTTAACATGCCACTGTTTTTATGCATAAAAGGCCACTGTTTTAAGTCATCATATGCCACTGTTTTATGCATAATGTGCCACTGTTTTAGTCATCATATGCCACTGTTTTTATGCATAAAATGTCACTGTTTAAGTCATTCCATGCCACTGTTTTATGCATAAAAATGCCACTGTTTTAGTCCTTCTATGCCACTGTTTGTATGCATAAAATGCCACTGTTTTAAGCTATAATATGCCACTGTTCCACTGTCCAAAAACCAAGATTTATGCCACTGTTTTGGAAGTTCAAAGTGCCACTGTTTCTGTTTTAAAAATGCCACTGTTTCTGTTTTAAAACGTCACTGTTTTGCTGCTGTAAATGCTCACTGTTTTGCTGCTGTATGCTCACTGTTTTGCTGCTGTATGCTCACTGTTTTGCTGCTGTAAATGCTCACTGTTTTGCTGCTGTATGCTCACTGTTTTGCTGCTGTAAATGCTCACTGTTTTGCTGCTGTATGCTCACTGTTTTGCTGCTGTATGCTCACTGTTTTGCTGCTGTAAATGCTCACTGTTTTGCTGCTGTACGCTCACTGTTTTGCTGCTGTATGCTCACTGTTTTGCTGCTGTAAATAGCCACTGTAAATGATTAGTTTTAATTGATTTAGGTGCGCTTAAGAAGTGAGAATATTTCGCTGCCGTTGGTAATATTTAAGGAAAGCTAAGGTAAGTGTCAGGTGATGATGCCTAATGTAACTATTGACTACTGGTATAGAATTGTAACATGATGCTCCATATGCCGTAAAAATATTATGTTCCATTATAATGAAAGGAAACTGCCAAAAATGTGCCGTGATGGCTATATGACTATGAGGTAAAGACGTTATGTGGCAGCATAACGCATATGAAAGGTATATAAGCATGCATCTTACATCATACCGCATTTTTACGCCTTGTGTGTGAAAGCATAGCATGACATGCATGTAACAAGATCATATAGGCCTTGTGTAGAATAGTTATGTACAGGACCATGTGTTTGAGCAAGCATCATGTAGGCATCCCCAAGGTACCGGGGTATGGGACACTTGGCATCAGTCCGCATAGGCCCACAGTTGGAATCCACATGGAGCTCAGGTGCCAAGGGATATATGATTCCACTGTGAAGTGCGCGCACGACGGTGCTAAAAGCGCAAAGGAAAGGCGTTATATACGCAATATATGAATATGATAAAAAGGAAAAGGAAAAGGAACAAGGATATGTTGAAGTGACTGTTTATGATTTTGTGCCTAGTTAATATTGTTATATTATTGGTTTTATTGCCACACTACTGGGATTATTCTCACCCCTTCGGGGCTGCTATTTTCCTAAATGGCAGGAGGACATAAAAGCACATGAAGAAGTGATGTTTGCTGTTGATTGCTGATGCGTGGACTATCACTTTTGCTGTTTGTTTAAATGGATGACTGTAATGATTAATGTTTTGATACTTTTGGATGACTGTAGTCCATATCATCTTTATGTTAGTTGGAACTTTTACGAACAGCAGCTATTTTGGAAAACCTTTATGAAAAGAATTTAAGTGTTGAAAATTTTTATACGGATTTGTATACTGCTTTGTTAGCTCATGTGACGTTAACGACTCTAATTCCGCTTAGCAAACGACTCTCTTGGATGCATACAAGGGAGGGCGTTACACAAACTGTTTGGTTCATAGATTTCAGTTATGGTATTGTGGCTGTAAAATTTGAATAATCAATGGCATGAAACACAAAGTCAATGATTAATCATTCTTATTCTTACTCTGAATGCTTGAAATAGGAAAAGTGAAGTGAATTTAAACTTTAGATTTCTGAAGGATGCTGATCTGTATGAACTAAAGCTGGTAAGACACTATTTCTGAGTTGTTTGAGGACAACCAACAATTTAGTTTTGGGGTGTTTGATGGGAAGATAATTTGTTCCCATCTAAGCCCATTTTGATGACAAAATACGATCTTTTCCCTCATCAGATGACCAACTTTAGAATTAAAAACACTTGTTGATGATGCTGCTGATGAGCGAAGGTAATAAAATACATTAGTTATGATATTAATTATTATTTATATGATAGAGAGTATTTTGAAACGCGTGACCAAAATTGTATGTATAAATGCATGCTGGCGCCTGGCAGTCCCGCTAATCTCTTTATTAGGATTCTAACATACCCTGATCTCGCTTTACTACTATTAGATTGAAAAATAATTTTCATGTTCTTGTAATTTAGTAATCTTTTCTTTTTCAAATAAAGAAATGAAAAAGTCATTATTTGATCATTATTATTTGTTATTAGTATAATAGTATATCACCCATTAAATAATTTTAATTATTTGTGACCAATTTTATTAAAAAATATATTAATTTCAAAAAAAAATGTAATCGATTTTTTTTTGTAAACAAACGATTTTGTATCTTTATCAAATATGAAAAATATTTACTTTATATTTAACACTTTTTAAGATATATGAAAAAAAAAAACTCATATCTAATGTATACAATTATAGAGATTAATATTTCTCATATCATAGGAGATAATTTCCAAACATGTAAATGTTTGTGA
Source organism: Gastrolobium villosum (assembly GCA_032173675.1). Classification (NCBI taxonomy): domain Eukaryota; kingdom Viridiplantae; phylum Streptophyta; class Magnoliopsida; order Fabales; family Fabaceae; genus Gastrolobium; species Gastrolobium villosum. The sequence continues at coordinate 37,285 of JAVKPL010009476.1, forward strand.
CCCTTATTTTTTTTCCCTTTTTTCTCTTTTTTTTTTATTTATAAATTCTCTCTCTTCTCTCTACAGGACCCGACATGGGTCACACACACTTATATATATATATATATATAAGAGAAAAAATTATCTCATATATTAATCCTATAATTTATCGGGACATGATATATTTACCGTCAATTAAGTTTACCAAATTTTATTATCAAACCTTAACCGTTGATTTTCGTTAATCTATTATTCATAATTACTAAAAATTTATAATTAATTAATAAATATCATCCAATAAATTATAACCGTCTCACGAAAATTAACAATTAAAAATTAATAACAAAAAATAATAACTTTGGTAAATAAATTTCTCTCTTATTTATATTCTCTGCATTAATGTTTACTGGTTTCCAAAAAGACAAAAAGCAAGAAATAGGAAGAAAAAGAAAAAAAATAAAAAAGGTTTTATGGACCTGACAAAGGCCTATATTCTAGAAGGTCCAATAAAGGACACACAAACAGGAAGAGAATATTCTATTAATGATGATCCTATCCAGACAGATAAGCAACCCACATTCTAGAAGGCAGAAATATGGAGCACAAACAGAAAGGGAATTTTCTATTAATGATGATCCTATCCGGACAGCTAAGCAGCCCACATTGTTGAATTGTTGAGCATTTAGCAATTTGACTTAGGTCACTATGGTGGTGATCGGACTAGATTAAATTGAATTTTGAGTTCTCTCATGTTGAATTTCTTGTATGTGCTAGCATTGATTGTATGTTTATGATTTGGTATGAAATATGTTGTCTTTGTTTTTATCCTTAATCTCTTTACGAGTCAAAGTTTATATAAATTTGTAATTTGAAAATAAAAAAAGGATTTTGCATAAATTTCGTGATATTCAATTCACCCTTGGAAGCAGCCAAATTTTTAATGGTATATTGATTAATCAATGAGAAAAATATCGAAATCATAACACAACAATCTCAACGTTTCGCAAATGACTCTAGCATTTAAACAATTGTGTGAATTATGCATCATATTACTTATCCAACTTTAATGAAATCAAATAGTTGAATTTTTTTGGGTAAGGATTAAAGGAAAATAAAAAACAATCATCAAATTGTCATTATTACAATAAATTTATCATTTTTAATTTACAAAAACTTCGATAAGGTAATCATATATATTAGTTATGATATTAATTATTATTTATATGAAAGAGAGTATTCTGAAACGCGTGACCAAGATTTTATGTATAAATGCATGCTGGCGCCTGGCAGTCCCGCTAATCTCTTTATTAGGATTCTAACATACCCTGATCTCGCTATCCTACTATTAGATTGAAAAATAATTTTCATGTACTTGTAATTTAGTAATCTTTTCTTTTTCAAATAAAGCAATGAAAAAGTCATTATTTGTTATTAGTATAATAGTATATCACCCTTTAAATAATTTTAATTATTTGTGACCAATTATATTAATAAATATATTAATTTCAAAAAAAATATAATCGATTTTTTTTGTTGTAAACAAACGGTTTTTTATCTTTATCAAATACGAAAAATATTTACTTTTTATGTAACACTATAAAACATATATTAAAAAAAAAACTCTTATCTAATGTATACAATTATAGAGATTAATATTTCTCATATCATAGGAGATAATTTCCAAACATATAAAAGTTTGTGACCCGTATTTTTTTTCCCC
>JAVKPL010009477.1:0-37816 GCA_032173675.1 Gastrolobium villosum
ACAAGAACAACCAAGTCCTAAGCTTGTACAATCAGCACCTGCACAAGCGTAGCTTAATGCCTCTGGCACAAGACTAAAGTCCTTAACATCCTGGCTAAGGACGCACCATTTATGTTCTTGGTAAACCACACCTTTTACTGCTTCAGGCCATTTCTCTTCTCCTTGACCAGAAAAATCTACAGGAAACTTTGGTATTCCATCATAACGAAAAATTCCCCAATGACGCTCGAAGTTGCCAGGATCAATACTCTTCAAGTTCTCATCAAAAAGAGAAAATAGATACACTTCCATGGTTCCTGGGCGAAGTGGGGTTCCTTTTTTGCTTGCCATTTTCTTGAGGAACCCTTTGTAGAACCTTTTTGCATTATTTATATTAGCATTTTTGTCACCGTCAGTTGGCCATCCAATTTCACCAACCACAACTTTCAAGTCAGGGTAACCAGCTTTTTTTAATGACCAAACAAGGGTATCAAAATTTGCATCAAGAACATTGCTATATTGTGCATTTTTGTCTTCAATTGTTCTGCTTTGACTATCAAAGAATGCAAAATCTTCCGGAAAACCTTCATTTTGATATAGACTAAGGAAAGGGTATATGTTGACAAGAAATAGTGAATCCGTTGAATGAAGAAAATTCACTATTTGTTTCATTTTATTACGAATATCACTCCGAAAATCTCCATCTGATGGCTTGTTTGAATTAGACTCGTAAACATCAGCATTTAATGGCGTGGTCACCTTCACTCTGTCTCCATAACCAGCCTTATCGATAGCCTTTTGAATATTTTCCATTGCTGGGAATGTGGTATCTACATACGTACCATTGAAACTTTTCAAGAATGGCTCATTTCCAACAGCTACGTATCTGCAATAAGGGTAAGGAGAAGATTGGAAATTTTGAATTTTCACTCATCTAAATTCATGATGTAATGTTCATAATACATATATGTTCATAATACATATATGGGATTGATTTTCTCATGTTACATGAGAGATGACTCAACTAATGGTGAGTCCCACATTTATTACAAAAGAAAAAAAAATTTATACACAAATCGAAGGGTCACAACGCAGAATTACTTATGCAACATGAGAAAATATTTTCCCTATATATATATAGGAAAAACATTTCTCAAGCAGCTTGAGATAAATTTATCTCCGACTAACCCCAAAACTACGTCGTTTTGATTAATGAAGAGCGTTTATGTAATTTTAGGTGGATATATATAAAATATATATGATATAAACACCCTTCATTATATATATAGAAAACACACACACGTATCCCTTCATTATATTATATATATTGAATTTTCACTCATCTAAATTCATATATATATATATATGGGTTTTATGTTTCTCATTTAACATAAGAATTCAAACTTTCCTACACACCATTCGATTTATGTGCTGACATGGGTCCTACATCTAATTTTTTCTAACACATGGGTCCCACATACTTTTTATCTCTACAACATGGCAAAATGGTTTCTACGGCCGCTGCACATGCACAGCAAGCCAGGATATGGAACCGGATCCTAGGATACGGAACCATCCTGGTTTTCTTATTTTAAGAAAAGTTACGGGGCCCACTTTTCTGTGTTTTTCTTATGTTGTAGGAAAAAGATTACCTCATGTTGTAGAAATAAAAATATAAATGGGCCCACAGGCAAGAGGAAAGAGAAAAAATAGTGGTGGGACCCAACCTCTTTTTGTGGGTAGGAAAGTTATTTATCTCATGTAAAATGAGATAAACATAACCCATATATATAGGCAAGAGGAGAGAGAAAGAAGAGTGGTGGGACCCAACCTCTTTTTTTGTGTAGGAGAGTTGTTTATCTCACATAAAATGAGATAAACATAACCCATATATATATATATATATATATATATATATATATAGAGAGAGACGTATCCCATATGTGAAATAACTTAATGCCATACCTAATGTTCGCGCCCCCACTATGCATATGTTTGGAGACATGTTTTTTCACCCAATCTTCTGCATATCTGCTACTATCAGCAAGTTTATTTAATTGATCATTAGGAATTCCAACCATGACTTCAATATCTGAACCATAAAAAGCACTCACGGTCCAAGAATCTGCATCAAAAAGTTTCACCTTGTTGATCTTGTTGGCCTTCAACATATTAACCACAATGCGAGGATCCATAGGGTGGGATGCTAGTGAACCCCAATTAACACCAAGACCTTGTATAGACTCAGCCCCTTGAGCACCTTGTAGTTGGCAATGACCTATGACCAATACCAACATAAACCCCCACTTGCATATCTCGGCTCGAGCCATGGTTTGAGCCGTTTATGAAGTGGAAGGTAATCAAGGTGACAAAGGTGACAATGAAATGCAAGAGGTTTAATATAATATATTTTGGAAAACTAAAATAGTTTGTTACGGTTAAGAGGACAACCACATATGAACCAAATATGGGTTGTGCTTAGATGTTTTTAGTTACAATGCCTATATAAAGTGTTAAAAAAGTTATCTGATATATAATTTTCTAATTGTAGTTATCATATATGATAATTAACAGGTAGTAAATGTTCAAATAAAGAAACAGAACCGAAATCAGTTTTGTCGATGATATTTATTGTATATTTAACAAGTATAACTGTATAAGTAAACGATAATATATAAATAGTTTCATACTAATCTTGAACCCTCTTTTCTTTTTTTACCCTTATTTTTGGGCTGTGTTCTGTTTTGCCCCCAACCGATATAATGCAGCTAAACAAGTTGAGGTATGTCAAATATGCCTTCATCTTTTGTTTTGTTTGGACGAACTTTTTTTTTTTTTCTTTACAAAAGCTGCTTTTTTTCAAGAAAAAAGGCGCTTATCATTTTTTAGTTCATTTGGATGCCTAATTTTAAAAAAAAATAATAATCACAAAAAAGCCAAAAAATTACTTTTTTCAGAAGCTAAAAATTTTAACTTCTAAAAAAATCAGAAGTCAAAAATCAAATATTATTTTTAAAAACTACATATTTTTATAAAAATATAAACAACTTTAAGTTTTATAAAAAGCACTTCTGAATTAAGGAAGAGATAAAAGTTATTTTTTTTTTAAAACCCAAACACACAAATGCCAATTTTTGGTTATTGCCACCATAACCAAAAAGCAATAAACAAACATAATTAAGCAATTCATCAATAATCATAACCAAAAGAGAAGTAAAACTACAAGAATGCCATGACAAATCACGTATACTTCAAAGCAAGTTTTAGGTAACCATGATGATTAATAAATGAAGGTATAAGATCTAAAAGGACCCAAAAAAAAATGATAACGTCATACAAACAGCAAAACTGCGATATACATTCTAGTACATCATAAAAGTAGTTCAGACAACAAAGAAGAAAACGTCGTATATTATTCCTCCTTCCGGTAAGAAAATTGATCTTTAAATTGCTTCTGAAACTGTTCTCGGGATGTTCCTTTTGCTGATAAGGCAACATCATCAAGAAATCCCCTCTGTGGAAACTCTTCAGGCACAAGAGCTTGATATGTTTCAAACTGCTGTGCAGCTTCCTCCTTTTTATCCTGGAGGCTGTATATAATTCCCTGCATTCAAAAAAAAAATAAATCAAATTAGTTATTTCATGAATAGAATCAGCCAAAATCACTTCTATCTCTTCCTACTTAAATTCCATAACCACTGGAAGTAATTGTTTGCAGTGAAATATCGTACAAAATTATATTAGCAAAATAATGGCATTAACCTAAATAATATTGAACATATAAAAAATCAAGAAGGGGGAGTAATTTGGAAATAAAGGTCAGCCATATGAACACTGAAAGATAACAAACTTTTATGGTTCAGTGCATCCAGGACACACAATGCAAATATACAGGAAATAAGAACATGTAAACCCTCTTACTCTTAGTGCCTTCCAAAAAAGCTGATGACTGATACTAAATGAAGTTTATTGAAGAAAAAGGTGTGAGTAGATCATTAGCTCCATTCTTCTCTAGACACAGCATAAGAATTGAGTGCTTCAAGCCGAGTTGATGAACTCGAAACTTGTCAGTTCAGCAAAATAACAGAAAAGAGATGAAGAACGAGAAATACACAGTTTTTAATTTGAAAAATCTCCTCAATGTAAGGAATAAAAACCATGGGTTCAGGAAATCATCCACTATTCAAGTAGGATTACAAGAAATTCTTCCCTAGAGGATTACTCACAATTCTTCACCCGCTCTAAGGATGGATTACAAAATATATCTCTCTCAAAGAAGGAATACTCTCTCTTCTTAGAAGAGAAATTCTAGCATTCTCACTAGTGTCCTACTCTGTATCTTTCTTTTCTTTTCTTTTTTAGGTTTTGATTTCTTCCCATTTTATAGATAGGGTAAACACATCATTCTATGCTCTAGATTCTTCTTCAATTATTAGGGAATAATCGAGACATGGAGCCTTGCACCATTAATGATTAGCCGCCATAAATAATTAAGGAGGAACAAGTCCTAACACTTTTAAACAACAGCAACCATGAAAAGAGAGGAAAAGTCCAGCTAAAGGAGATAACCCTTATTATTTTATCTATTCCACAAGGGTTTCTTTCTCTTCACACCCTTGAACTTTGGTTATATGCAATCAAACTATATTCATACTGGTTTTGCTGCTACGCTACGCCACTACCTTCCGCTACGGCCAATGTCGCGTAGAGTTGCGGTTTGTAGCGGCCGACCGCCGCTACCCGCTGGCCGCTACGGTAGCGGTTTAACGGTGCTATGGGCCGCTACTAACAACATAGCCTAAGCGTAGTTGTATAACCCAAACCATTGGGAGCTGGTTCGACTGGCAGTCTAACTAGAGGAAATCAATGAGACAGGAAAAAAAAAAAACCTATTAAGCAGCAGTTAATGATCAAGGGAGTAGTGAGAGGAGTTAATGATCATCTATGTAAGATTAAATAGTCAAGATTAGCCCCTCTCATCTGTCATTCTCCCTTTATATGAATAAAACTTCTTGTAGCCATTGTTCTTGACTTGCAGACTGTTGGTACCCAGATTTGTTATCAGAAATTAATGAGTAAGTATAAAAGAAGAAGATGAATAACAACGATTTTATTGATATCAATTGAGTCATACACTATAGTGACTACACTCAAGTTGATTACCAGAATCAAACAACAAACTAAGGATCCTTCCCTTCAATGGACTGGCCGATTGAAAGGAGAATTCACAAACCCACTAACTCACACAGCTACTGAGGCAATCCCACACTCAGTGCTCAACCCACCCTTTTCACAATATTCTCCATATCCCCTCCCTCACTCATAACTAACTTATATCCTCCTCTCCTCCTCCAATATCTTCCTCTCCATTCATAGCTTGCCAAGTGTCCCCTTTTGCAACTGATTGTGGTTTGTCTTGGCCACCACTTTTATGGGCTCTTCTAACATAAACTTTAGCATAAGGTTTAATAGGCCCAATAGGCCCACGATGTCAATCAATACCCCCATCTTCAAAATTCACCTTGTCCTCAAGGTGAAAATAAGGAAATTCCCTCTTAAACTCCTCCAATTTTTCCCATGTAGCATCACAAGGTGGCAACTCTGCCCATTGCACCAACACCTCCACTTGCCCATCCAATAAACGTCTTGCTTGCAAAATGGCAGTAGGCTGCATTTGCATCTCCAATTCGGCAGAGAGACATTGAGGCAGATCCAGCACCAATGTGGAGGGATGGACAGCTTTCTTTAATTGAGAGACAGGAAAGACATTATGGATCTTTGAATATGAAGGGAGTTCTAACCTGTAAGCCACCTGACCAATTTTTTCCGTGATTGCAAAAGGCCCGTAAAATCGTGGGCTCAATTTCTGGTTAAGCCTTTTGGCTAAAGATTTCAACTTATAAGGATGGATCTTCAAAAATACCTTTGTACCAACCAGAAAATTTTCTTCTCTGCGTCCCTTATCTGCCTGTATCTTCATCCTTTGTTGAGCTTGACACAAATTAGTTTTTAATTCTACCAAAATCGCATCCCTGGCCAACAGCCAAGTGTCCACCGCCGCTACTGATGTACTGCTAGGGGTAAAAGAAATGATACTGGGTGGGTCTCTACCGTACACAGCTCGAAATGGAGACATTTGAATGGACCTATTGTAGGTTGTGTTAAACCAGAATTCAGCCCAGGATAACCATTTAACCCACCCCTTTGGATGTCCATTAACAAAGCAACGCAAATACGTCTCCAATGTACGATTGACTACTTCGGTTTGGCCATCCGTTTGGGGATGATATGCTGAACTAAACTTTAACTTAGTACCCGTCAACTTGAAGAGCTCACCCCAAAATTTACTAATAAAGACTCGATCCCGATCGGACACAATCGACTTTGGAATCCCATGCAGCCGAACAACCTCCCGCAAGAAGACAGCCGCCACTGTTGGAGCGTCAAAAGGATGTTTAAGGGTCATAAAGTGGGCATACTTTGAGAGTCTATCCACAACCACCAAGATAGTATCTGCCCCCTTGGACACGGGTAAGCCCCCTATGAAATCGAGTGTCACATCTTCTCTAGACACAGCATAAGAATTGAGTGCTTCAAGCCGAGTTGATGAACTCGAAACTTGTCAGTTCAGCAAAATAACAGAAAAGAGATGAAGAACGAGAAATACACAGTTTTTAATGTGAAAAATCTCCTCAATGTAAGGAATAAAAACCATGGGTTCAGGAAATCATCCACTATTCAAGTAGGATTACAAGAAATTCTTCCCTAGAGGGTTACTCACAATTCTTCACCCGCTCTAAGGATGGATTACAAAATATATCTCTCTCAAAGAAGGAATACTCTCTCTTCTTAGAAGAGAAATTCTAGCATTCTCACTAGTGTCCTACTCTGTATCTTTCTTTTCTTTTCTTTTTTAGGTTTTGATTTCTTCCCATTTTATAGATAGGGTAAACACATCATTCTATGCTCTAGATTCTTCTTCAATTATTAGGGGAATAATCGAGACATGGAGCCTTGCACCATTAATGATTAGCCGCCATAAATAATTAAGGAGGAACAAGTCCTAACACTTTTAAACAACAGCAACCATGAAAAGAGAGGAAAAGTCCAGCTAAAGGAGATAACACTTACTATTTATTTTATCTATTCCACAAGGGTTTCTTTCTCTTCACACCCTTGAACTTTGGTTATATGCAACCAAACTATATTCATACTGGTTTTGCAGCTACGCTACGCCGCTACCTTCCGCTATGGCCAATGTTGCGTAGAGTCGCGGTTTGTAGCGGCCGACCGCCGCTACCCGCTACCTATGAAGCACCGACTCTGACACGGCGTTTTCGATACGTTCTCGATACGACCATTAATTCGTCGATACGATACAACACGTTTCCGATACGTTCCCGATACGCGTATCGGATACGTTGGAAAAAAATTTCGGAGTATCAGTTTCATTGCCCGCTACGGTAGCGGTTTAGCGGTGCTATGGGCCGCTACTAACAACCTAGCCTAAGCGTTGTTGTATAACCCAAACCATTGGGAGCTGGTTCGACTGGCAGTCTAACTAGAAGAAATCAATCAGACAGGAAAAACAAAAAAAAAAAAACAAAAAAAAAAGGAAAAAAAAAAAACCTATTAAGCAGCAGTTAATGATCAAGGGAGTAGTGAGAGGAGTTAATGATCATCTATGTAAGATTGAATGGTCAAGATTAGCCCCTCTCATCTGTCATTCTCCCTTTATATGAATAAAACTTCTTGTAGCCATTGTTCTTGACTTGCAGATAAACTCACCCGGCAAAGATAAGGCCTAAAATCTCGAGGATTTTGATCAATCAAATCTTGAAATCTTTTTAAGCCCTCCTCCAGATCCCCCTACAAAGCACAAAAATGTTATGCAAGTTAAAATAATTACTCCTAAAAGATAATGTTTATGCTTTATCCTGAAATAGTGGAAGATAAGCAGAGAACAAGAAAACTTGTCTGACACCAGAACAAATCAAAACAACCCCACCCTGAGCTGATGCGTCACTAATTCACCTGTACAACAAGCATTTGTGCAATTAAGATTTTTATATTTCTCTCCTCCGTAACTCTATTTTCACGAGAAGCTAAGTCTAGAGCCTTATTCAGCATTTCAAATACAGCAGGACCTTCATGGTTTTTGTGCATCACCATAGCCAGACCCTGTAAAAGAGTGTCACTCATCTCAATCATAAATGACCAACAACAACAAAGGAAGCGCCATGGTAACTTGATTTCATGATATGGAATTGTAATATAGTATGAATATGATACCTATTTTTAATTTTTGAATATATAAACCACAGAATGCTGCCAAAGAAGCCTCTAACAAACCACCTTCATAGCTATACCTAAACTAAGCAACACATATATCGGAATGAATAAATATTTCTCAACTAATCTGATCAAATCCTAACCAAAAAATGCATACAACAAATGAACAGGCCAAAGTCAAAAAACTTCATTCCAAAATATATAAAGTCTGACACATTAATACTGCTTATGGTGCTGAGATAAGAGAAATAAGCTTGTTAGAAGAACTCTCTGAATTTCAAGGCAGACACGAGATATGTTGAAGAAAGGCTCACAGGGCAATGATTAATATACCTTTATAAAATGAACTGGCATGTCAACGTGCAATCATCATCATATTTGCATATAGAATAACAAAGGATTTATCTTTTTCGTGGCAGAACAGCATTTGTGATGTGCACTCTCAATAAGCATGATGAACAATTATAAACATTCAAATAACACATATTTGACTAGATTTTCCAAAAATTCCTAATCGCTCATTGTCAGCATATGACTAGCCAAAACCAAAACCAAGCATTTCCTATCTATCCACCCCAACTTTTTAATAAGAATCAAAATTTCAAACTTTCTAGCATTATTCAAAATTCCATCAGCAAAAAGAGAAAGAGAGGCTGAGAAACATTACATGCAGAGCTCTAACGAGAAGAGGCTTTTTCTCCAAGATTTCCCTGAACAATCTTTTAGCCGTACTCAAGTGCCCCATTGTCTCATAACACAGTGCCAATAAAAGCCTCCACTCAACCTCATTTGGCTCCACATCAATCAAACTCTCCACAAACTTCACAGCCTCCTTAGACTTCCCTCTCCTAATCTTTCCATACAAAATCACCTTGAGAGCTTCAACATTTCTTGGGTCCTTCTCCAAAATCTCCTCACACATTTCCTCATCGTTATTTCCTTCCATGGATTCCACCTTCTCCTCCAACGCACCCCCAGTACCCACGGAAGAAGGCATTGCTACTGCAAAAGCAGCTTTTTTGCTGAAGCAACCAGTGAAGATAAACGACCCAATGAGAAAAAACGCTATCTTTTCTGAAAGAAACTTGGTTAAACTCCTTCTGGGTGAAATAGCATAGGTGGGGCTTGAGAAATTTGAGGAGGGTATGCAAGGAGTGTGGGAACAAGTACACATTGATAAAAGGGTGGTTCCAACTATGGCCCTTTGGAATGAAATTGAAGTGTGTTTGATGCGGCTACGAATCAGTGGTTGACAAAGTAAATTGAGAAATTTTGATTCGGACTGCGAGTTGATTGACATGGATAAAGTGGCGATTGAAGTTGAAGCCATGTTAATGTCCGTGCCGGAAAAACTTACCGGTGCTAATCGGCGTTTATGATGGAAATACTCCCCTTTTCATTCTACAGTTGCTTCTCCCTAGCCATTTAAGTGCTCCAGGTGTCATTCCATTCGGTGGGTGACACTTATACAAAAATTTATATTTTATTTTTTCTCTCTCATCTCTCTTCAATGATTGTCTCAAATTGATTGGTTTGGACCATTAAATCAATGGTGGTCCAGGATCACCAAAATTCTTCTCCACAATAAGATATATTTGAAGGGCAATGAGGCGGTTTGGTACGCAATATTCTTCGGGATTCCGGAAATTGAATTTTTAAAATTTTAAATTTCTAGATATTATCATAAACTAGATGTAAAAATCATATTTTTAAAAATCACAATTTCTAGATAAATATAAATTTCTCTCGTACCAAACGCTCGGTAGAGAAGAGCAATGTTTCCTAAGATAAGAAGTAAAAAAAACAAACAAGATTATTGCACGTAAAATTAGCTCTCAATAACATAAGAGCAGAGGTGAACTCCCCCAACAACATATTTTTTCTTTTTCCCATATTTTAATTATTATAATAAATAAATAAATTAAGGAAAAAATATGTATACTTTCGGCCCATTTTGGTTCCGTAATAAAAAATACTATCTCATTTTAGTTTTTTATAAAAAAGAAATTAGTTATATGATACCTATAAAAATTTAAAGTGGACCCATTTTAATCTTTTAAGGAATCTCGTAACTATTTTTTTTAATAAAAGACTAAAATGATAATCATTTTTTTTTTTTTTAAGAAACCCAACAAAAACTTTACTCTCATACTTTTAAACTATAGTTATTTTAATTAAAATTAATTTTTTATTTAAAATTTAAATTAATAAAGGACACAATTCTATATCATTTTAAAATATAAATAGTTTTTCATTTACAAGAAAGTGGCAAAGCCCCTTTCCTTAAAACAAAAAAACACAAACACCAAATTCAATTAATAATTTAATCTTTAATTAATAATATTTTAAAAAATGTTAATGACTTTTCAATTTTAAAGAAATAATTATTTATTTATTTACTTATGTAATGTTATTAAATTCCACTCAGTCGCTTACCAAAAAAAATAAAAAAATCGACTCAGTTATTTATTGAATTTCATTCATTCGGGTGTTTTGTTACTAATTTAAATTCATATTATATATTTCAAATTTCAAATATCATAAAGTGTAACATTGAGTAATATTAATAATTTTTTTTAGTTTCGAATTTTTATTTTTTTGTTTTTCAAATGTGCCGAGTTACTTAAATCATAAAGTGGTCCATTAGCATTGATTTTTAGAAGACTTGTAATTTTTTTGTTTTTTTGTTTTTTATTTATGGTGGGACCATTAAAATTATGTGTGTAAGAGATTTTTTAACCTCATGTTAAATGAGAGATGTAAAGCCTTATTGTTAACGGAAAACAGTTTCTCCTCTAACAGGAGAGTTATTTTCTGATCTCAGTGAGAGTTCATTTTGCGTGGAATATTTTTTTATTTTTTTATTGTTTATTTATGGTGGGACCCATTAAAATTATATGTGTGTAGGAAATTTTTTAACCTCGAGTTAAATGAGAGATGTAAAGCCTTATTCTTAACGGAAAATAGTTTCTCCTTTAACACGAGAGTTGTTTTCTCATGTCAGTGAGAGTTCGTTTTGCGTGTAATATTTTTTTTATATTTTTGATGAGACCCATTAAAATTATGTGTGTGTGTAGGAGATTTTTTAACCTCATGTTAAATGAGAGATGTAAAGCCTTATTCTTAAAACTAAATAAAAAAACTAAATAAAATTATGAGATTACATAATCACTTTTAAATTGTGTTTGCGAGTTTGAAGGGAGAGAGAGAAAAATGAATACAAGGGGGAGAGAGAGGGAAGGAAAGGAAAAATATATTCCCTTTTTTGTGAGAGTTAAAAATATGATAAAAGAGAAAAATAGATAGTTGATGAGATGTTTTTACAATTTTAACATTTTTTCAAAAACTAATATGATTATTATATTTTACAAATAAGATAAAATTTATAATTTTTAAAAAAATTATTTATGTAATTTTCTCGTTTAAAAAATAATTCTCCTTCTAAAAGATATTTTCTCTTTAAATTTTTTTCTCTCTCTAAGGTGGTATATTTCACATTATAACTAAATCAAAATTATTAGTAAAGAAAAATAAGTAATTTAATATATTTTCCCTCTCCAATCCTTTATATTGGGAAAACTTTGATTTTAAGAGTAAAAAAAATATTTAAAAAATTTACAAAAATCTCTTTTTCTCTTCCCCTATTTTTTAAAGCTCACTTACTAGGGGAAAGCATAAACAGAATCTTTCCCTTCCTTCTATTTCCTTCTTAATATTGACTCCCAAGAACATCCTTGGGTTCCGCGTCTCTGCATTTTTCATACACAACTTGACAAGAGGCAACTATAATTTATTTAAAAAACAACTATAACTTATTAAAAATAAATAAAGAAATGAAAGCATTATTATCTCCAAAAAATAAATAAATGAAAGCATTACCAATTTATTTAATTAAAGAAATTTGAAAAGAAAATTTAAAATTAAATTCTGGATTTATTATACACATAAAAGAGTGAAAATTTAATGTCATTGTTCCAATAATATATCTCTATATTTAAAAAATTTATCTTGAAGTTAATAATGTAAATTATTAATAAAATTAAAAATATTTATTTTATCTCTAAAAAACTAAATATATAAATAAAATAAAAATTTAACCATCAGGAGGAAAAAAAAAATTACAACAATTATTTTTTCCATGAAAAAAGAAATAAAGAATTACAAAAATTCAAGTCTTTTATTTATTAAACAATCTCCGATATAAAACTTATTTCATCCATTTATTATAAATTTTTATACATATGCCATTTTGCATTTTACATGGTAAACCAAAACATCGTGCCAGTAAAAAATGACTAATACGTTAGAGGCTAAAGCCTCAGGAGTTGTTAGATTTCGTTTTATAAACTCGTCATAATTTTATTTTATTTTATGTTTTTAGCTTTCCCTCCTTAATTACTAAAAAATCATTAGAATTGGCCAACAATTGAAAATTGGATCACGATCGAAGTAAGATTAGTCTAATCCTATCTAATACACTTGAAATCAATGTTATTAAAACCGACTCGGTCATTGACCCGATCGAGGTACTGGGTCAATGGGTCACTGGTTCAACCAGTAGGTCACTGGTTCAACCGCATGACCCGGTCATTATATGGTATTTTATAATATATATTAAAAAGTATAAAAATACTCAAATATCTATAAAAAATGATTAAAATTTCAAATATTTTAATATAAAAAATAATAAATCACATATTATTATACAATAAAGGATCAAACAAAAATATATAATGATCGTGATACGGGGCTTTAGGTTCAAAAAATGACATTTCTAACTATAAATCAAATCAAATTTTTTTACATAGTGCATAATTGAGATAATATTAGTATTGTAAATACATAACTTATGTAAGTCAATAAGTAAAAAAATACTCAAATATATCCATTATGAATTTTTTTTTAAAAAAAAAATTTGAAAATTTTTTTGTGACCGGGTCGGGTCACCGGTTTTCATAAAAACCGGCCGGGTCGGACCGGGTCGCACCGGTTCTGATGCATGACTGGTCCGTTGCTTGAACCGAACCGGTTATATGATCGGTTCCCGGGTCGGTCCGGGTTTAATAACACTGCTTGAAATTATTTTGTTGGATTTTACTAGAAGACAGGTGGAGTCTAATTTCCAAAATTAAAAGCAATGAAACATCTTTTCATAAAAATTAGAAATAAATGTGAACAAGTTTAACTATCCTCAACTTTATGATTATAGTGAATTGAATTATTATTTTATAAAAAAATAAAAAAATGTTTTAAAAATCGCATTTTTATCATGTTTTAAAGAATTTAAATCTTGTTTGACAAATAATTTTTTAAAACAACATCATCCTTATATATATATATATATATATATATATATATATATATATATATATATATATATATATATATATATATATTTTTTGGTAACATCATCCTTATATAACATATAACATATCATGGATTCAAGTTTGTTTCGTATAATACTTTGTGATTCAACACCTTCGATCATTTAGGAACAGTGACCATTGTGCCACTTTTCACCAATTTTTTTACCTAAATGCCACGCGAACAATGTTATTTTCCAATCTGCCACGGGGACAAGTTCGCCCAGAGCAGTAGCGAACTTGGTATGCTGATGTGTCAGCTTCCTGGTGGTATCAGAGTTCGCTTCATTTTATTTTTCATTTTTTTTTAAATTTGATACTTGTTATCTACTAAAAAATGTGACACGTCAGCAAACCGAGTTCGCCTGTGTCAGAAGCGAACTTGTCCACGTGGCAAGTTGGGAAATAATACTGTTCGCGTGACATTTAGGTAAAAAAGTTGGTGAACAGTGACATTTTGGTCAGTTATCCCATCATTTATGCCATTCTTAATAACCTTACCATGTCGGACACGAAAAATTGAAACTCAACACCTTTTTTTGGGGTCTCATTTCAGCAAAAATTCAAATCATACGAACATGACCCCAAATTGACCAGTCACAAAAGCACTTTGAGAGCATAGAAAATTAGAAATAGTTGGGCCATATGTGGCGGTCTATTTAGAAACTCAGAATATTTTCTCTCTAAATTTTAATTCGTCCACCGAAGCTGATTGATTTGTTTTGAGAAGTTGCGGCGAAACTCTCTTGCTATGATTTATTTTGGTGATAAGCACTAAGCAGGATCCACCAAGTTAGGTTTTCTGCTAAAACGCCATCAAACTTAATCAAAAGGCAATAACCAAATTTATTAACCAATTACAAAAGAAAGAAAACGACGTTGTGCAAAAGTAGATACTATGATGGCGTGCAAAATCCAACTAGTGTAGAGCCCACGGACCCACTTATATATATATATATATATATATATATATATATATATATATATATATATATATATATATATATGTAGGTAGGATGATTGATTTAAATGAGGTGTCAAGTTTGAAACTTCACACCTCATTTGAGAGCCGTTAGATCAAAAAATATCAACGGTGTCACACGTTTATTAATTAGAGCCACTGATTTTTTTATCTAACGACACTCATTTTTCAAGCTGCTTGAGATAATGTTATTTCCGGTTACTAAATCATAACCGTACAAAGATAGATCAACGATGATAAATGAAGAGAGAAAAAAAGGGAATCATAACCATTCTAAGGTGAATCAATTAATATAAGGAAATAAATAAACAAAATGACGTAGTTTTGGGTGGCCAGAGATAAATTTATCTCAAGCAGCTTGAGAAATATTTTTCCCTATATATATATATATATATATATATATATATATATATATATATATATATATATATGGCATGATCATTTTACACCGGTGTAAGAATACTAAGTCTTACACAAAATCTTAACCATTGATTTTCTGCATCTAACGGTTAAGATTTATTAAGTCTCACTCATTAATTAATTTTTAATTTCCAATAAATCTCAACCGTTAGATACACGGAAATCAAATGTTCAGATTTGGTGTAAGACTTATTATTCTTACACCGGTGTAAGTTGATCATATCCCTATATATGTGTGTGTGTGTGTGTGTGTGTGTGTGTGTGTGTGTGTGTGTGTGTGTGTGTGTCTGGGACAAGATATTGTGACAATCAAGTGATGTTACAACCAATGTTATTACCAACCAATCTAACCGTTGGATTGGTAGTAGGGATCCCACGGTCCTCGTTTAATCCCTAGATATCACCTGTCTTCACTGCTCTCTCTCCCCCTACTCTCTCTCACTATAGGCTTTGCCACCGCCGCCTCCCCCCATAGCCAGACAAGTGACGGCTCCGCTAATTTGTCACCTGTCTTGGCATCTAATTTGATTTTTTTACAGTTCAATTCTGTTAATTTGATTTTTTTTTACATTCCCAAGAAAAATTATGGTTTAGTTTTTAGCCCTAATTGAATTAAAAAAATGATCTGGTTCTTGAATCGGTTGGAATAAAATGATTCAGTTATTAAATTAATTTGAAAAAATATGATTATTTTGTGCTATTTGAATTGGTTCGGTCGGAATAAACATTATTCAGTACCTATGATGCATGAACACCGACACGGGACATGACACGCCGACACGTTAATTCTAAAAAATAGCATTTTTGGACACGTTGGGACACGTTTTGATATTAAATAATATTTTTAAAATATATAACATAATATGTATTTAATACATATAACAGTTCATAATAAGTCATATAACAAACCAAATATTGAAATTTTATAACATAAATATAAAAAAATAATAAAAAATTTCGTACTTGTTAATTTTTCATGTCAAATCTCATAACAGAAAAAAATTGATTTATAAATAATTTTTTTTATTTTTAGTTAATAAAATAAAATTAAGACTAAAAAGAAGTGTCTGAGCGTGTCCGAGTATAACAACTCGTAAAATTAAATGTGAATTTATATGATATAATGTGGGTTAAAAGGGAAGGATTAGCGAAAATACTGAAATTGAGGTCAAAATGTGTACCAAGGGCAAAATGGTAATTTGCCAAAAACGTAACCCGAAGCATGAAAAATTGAGTAGGAGATCTCAAATTATAAAAATAACGCCGGAAATGGATTCAGGACGAAAAATTGAGTGAATAGGCAAGTTTTGAAAATTTGATGAATAGTGATTTTCCCAGTGTAAAAACACTGCGGTATAATTGTACCGATAAGAGTGTAATTTTTACCAATATTTTTAGGAAACAAAAATATGGCATGAACTAGAGAAATACGTAGATTATGGATTTGTAGTTGAAATTAGTGATTGATGAAAGTTAAATCGCATGTGGGACCCACTTAAGGAATAAATTCACTTAAGTGAGTCATGCTCACTTTTTCCCTCACGCCCTCTCTCTCTTCTCCTTCCTTCTCAGCCGCGTAAAACCAGTCCCCCTTCACCATTTTCACCCAAAATTTCCATTTCATCATAACTTGATCAATTCTCCACCAAATCCATCGATTTTTGTCTTAAAATTTGATGGAAAACACCTTCTAGAGCTATTGGTAGTACTCCCAAGCCTTGAAATCGCCTCTTTGGGGGAGATCTTGACCAAAATCAGTTCCGAATTGTGGAGAAAAAATTGTGTTCATGGAGCTTCTAGGTGCTCCAATGGTGGAGTATGTTTAGGTGGAGCCTTATGCCTAGCTTTTGGGATAAGTTTCTACATCATTTTCATGGTTTATTTTGTAAATCATATTTATGAACCCTAGACCTTAATTTGTTGATTTGTGATGTTAGAGAACTCAAATGAAAAATGTGTATTAGATGATAATGTCTTAAAATGATGTGTTAGAACTAGAAATGCCATAAAAATTATTGAGGAAAAATATGAATTTTGTAACTTAGAAAATTTGAGGGTCGTGAAATGGAGAAGTTAAATTGTGTGAGGATTGTGTTGTGAGTTGTTGTATGATGTTGTAATATGATTATATGAGTATTGAATTGGATTGAATACCCCTAGATTGATGGGCATGAGCAATTCGACCTATTGAGGTCATGGTTGGTTGATGATGTAAAAATGGTATAATTGGAGTTGTGTGATTGTAAGTGGTGTTTAAATGGATGATAGGTGGGGTATGAGTATTATGAAAGTGAATTGTTGTCTTGGAATTGATACATGATCATGGTTGTTGATCATGCAGGTTGCCTCTCACGGACACTATGGAAGCGGATTAAGCTTGCAGCTTACGTATGAAGCATTGGCTTCGGAGTTGAGGTAAACCTTTGGAACTTGGGTTTAGTCCCTTGTGTGCTCCACCACTCATAGTGGAAGGTTGTGGTTGGAATTTGTGTTGTTGAACATGGTGTGTATATGTGTGTTCATGCATTATTACTTGATTGTGTGACATGCTTGGAGCATGTTGTGTGTCAATTGTTTGATCTCTGGCCAGTAGATGTGTGTTGGTTTGGACTTTCGCTGGATATTCTGCTGGGGATTCCGGTCGGGTTTTGCCGTGGGGCCGACTCTGGGAGCGGTACCAGGATGATCCAAACGTGGGACTTCCTCTGGATAGGGCTCATGAGGAGTTCTAGTTGGGTTTTGCCATGGCGTCGTCTCAACCATGGGAGAGGCACTAGGAAGATTCCGGGAGTTATACGATGGGGTCCTTGAACGTAATTAGCTGTGGATGTTCTTGGATTTGTGCCTAGTTGTTGTGATATTGTATGTCATGCATTTCATACTATGTTATATGTTGCACATTGAGTGAGCCATGGGATGGAGTGATCCTCTAGTACCCTTGGTTTACTGAGATATATTTGTATATCTCACCCCGCGTTTGGGGACATCATTTCAGGTTAGGTTGAGCCTGGAGGAGTGAAGCATGAGGTGCATATGTAAGGCATCGCATGTTATAGGATTCAGTTGAAGACATTTAGCATAGGATTTTATGTTTTGAATTGAGGCCATGAACTTGTGCATGTTGAAAATGTCATGCATTTGTAAATGTATAACTATACTTGATGTATATGTATATTATGTGTGAGCATGAGATCTGTCCATAGCCACCTATGAAGTATTGGAAGTATGTAAATGTAAATTGAAGGGCTTTAGGCCTAGTTTATGAATGGATTATATGTATAGTTAATAAAAGCATGAAATGGATCCTTGGTGATTGAAACCTAATGAATATTGTACATGTAAATGGGTTGTGATGGGTTGTAAGTGCCCCAAAGCGTTGTTGGTCCTTGTGTGTGCCACCCATGTGATTTTGTATACCCTTATGCATTTAGGTTGCATTGGCAAAAATTGGGGATTTTTGTAAAAACAAAGGGAACTCTGGCCAATTTTCGGGAAATTGGCATATTTTTAGTGAACTTTAGGAGAACGTATCTCCCTCCACTGTGATCCAATTGGGATGAACCATACACCATTTTGAAGGTGGAGTTACCCTCTATGTCGTGTCAAAATTTGGGGTTAATCGGAATTATAAATGTGGCGGTAGAAGGTCGGGAACTCAGGCCCCTGGGGTGGCTCCTACACAAGTGCAAGAAGCTGATTGAGGGGGCTTAAGCGCCCTGATGCACCTGTGAAGGGGAAAAATCTACTGCCGCGGGGGGCTTAAGCACCCTGGAGCGCACTTAAGCGCCCTTGGTGGCCTAAAAACCCTATTTTCCTCTGCCTGTGGGCGCTTAAGCACCCTGGAGCGTGCTTAAGCGCCCTGCCATCCGAAAAAAAAAAATAAGTTAGTAAAATTGGCATAACTTTAGCTACAAAGCTCCAAATTGAGCGCGGTTTGAAACCAAGCGTAGCTAAAGAAGAGAGCTATAAAATAGTAAGAGATGAGAGTCAAAAAGACAATTTTTAATGTAATTGGATAATAATAAAATAGTGAATACACTTGTATTGAACTTGAACAAAATAAGTTTTCAGCCTTGTTGGTTTATGGAGCCACTTGGCATCTTTAAATGTAAGTTGCATGGTATCAAGCTGTGTATTTCATAATTCCGCAATAAGTTTTGAGTTATGATCACAGCTATTTCAAAAGTACAAACGATATTAAAAAGAAAAATTTTCCCATAAATTCAAATAACCGTTGTGATTGTAACTGCGCTTAATATCATATTTTTTGATAACACACCGGTCCGGTAACTGGGGTGTTACACCGAGCGTTGACCACGTGTCGAAAAAAAATTGACTGTGTGTCCGAAAAATGTGTCGGAGCGGTCGGAGAGTTGACCACGTGTCCTAAAATGTTGACCGCGTGTCGGATGCGTGTCCGAGCGTATCGGAGTGTGTCCATGTCGGACACGTTTCTGACACGCATCATTCATAAAATTTCACGAGTCCGTGCTTTCCAGCTCAGTACATATCAAGAGCTTCGAAAGAATTCTCAATCTCACTTATCCAAAAATTGTCATACTGCATCGTCTCTTGCTATACTTGAAGTAATAAAGAATACATGTGCCTCTATGGATAAACTTTTGGTGATGGTATATTCCTGAATAATTTTATTTGTTGTATTTGGGCAGCGGTGTCGTCACGTGTCTGGATATGGGGGAGGCGACGGTGGAGAGAGAGAGAGAATGGGGAGAGAGAGCGAAGACAAGGGATATTTAGGGATTAAACAAGGACCTTCAGATCGCTACTACCAATCCAACGGTGAGATTGGTTGGTAGTAACATTGGTTGTAACATCACTTAGTTGTCACAATATCTTGTCCCTATATATATATGAGGTAGGATCATTTGACACCGGTGTCAAATTTGAAGTTTGACACCTCATCTGAGAGTCATTATATCAAAAAAGATTTAATTTGTAAGCATATGATACCATTAATCTTTTTTGATCTAACGGCTATCATGATATAAGGTGTCAAATTTCAACTTAACACCCTGTCATTAATTCACCTAGAATTACCTACCTCATTATTATATATGGGGTTTATATTTCTGCAGTTGTTGTACGTGCAACAATTAAATACTTATCATATATACGTGAAAGCATTAAATGCAGAGAATCATAACCATACAAAAGATGAAAGCATTAAATGTGGGGAATCATAACCATACACCTGTTGTTGTTTTACGTAAAGCGGTTGCAGAAATGATTTTATCTATACATATATATATATATATATATATATATATATATAGATTTATAGATATATATATATATATATATATAGATTTATATATATATATATATATATATATATATATGTAAATATGTATATATATATATATATATATATATATATATATATATATATATATATATATATAGTGTTCATTTTTTTTGTAGTTACTGCAGATAAGTTATCTGTAGTAAGCCCAATACGACGTTATTTTGCGGCGAAAATCATTGTGTTTTTATAATTTTAATTTATTTCAGGGTTATAATAGTCTTTATATTTATAACTTTTTAAGATTTCAATACCAAAACAACGTCGTTTTGGGCATAAATCCATATAACTAATTTGCAGTAACTGCGGAAACATTTTTCCCATATATATATAGGGTTTAGCATTTGTTATGTTGTATGTCAAAAGTTAAGTTTCCTACACATACATCGATATTTGTGTTGTATTTTCTTTTCTTTTCTTTTTATTTTCAAAATAGTGGATCCCACACTAATTTTCTCTATAACATGACAAAAGGATTGTCCTAAAATTTATACTTATTATATATATATATATATATATATATATATATATATATATATAGGGAAAAAAGTATCTAATATTACTTTAGATAACTTTGTCTAATATTCATCGAAAGGACGTCGTTTTGGTGTTGAAAAATTTAAAAATTAGAATGATAAAGACTATTATAATCTTGGAATAAATTAAAATTACAAAAAATCATGATTTCCCTCCCAAAACGAAGTCGTTTCGATGAACATTAGATAAAGTTATCTAAAGTAACTTTAGAAAAAATAAACCCAATACATATATAGGTAAAATAATTTCTGCAGCCGTTTTATGTACAACAATGACGGGCATATGATTATGATTCCCCATATTTAATGTTTTTATCCTTTGTATGGTTATAATTCCCTGCATTTAACGCTTTTAGGTATATATGACAAGTATTTGATTGCTGCACGTACAACAACTGCAGAAATGTAAATCTCATATATATATATATATATATATATATATATATATATATATATATATATATATAAATATATATATATATATATATATATATATATATATATATAAATCGGTCCAGTGCACTATGTTCTCCCGCGAGAACACAGTTATAGTAAAATTATAACTATATTCTCCCGGGAGAACACCATTGTAATATTTTTACACTATATTCTCGCGTGAGAACATAGTGCACTGGACCGTCCATCACTTTATTTTCATTTTTTCCATATATATATATATATATATATATATATATATATATATATATATATATATATATATATATATATATATATATATGGGTCAGAATCATTTTACACTAGTGTAAGTTACACTTTCAATCTTATCCTTTGATCCCACTTATATCTAAGGGCTCTAATTTTTTAGTAATGTGAGCCATTGGATACAAGTGGATCAATGGTCAAGATTGAGTGCAAGACTTTTAACTCTTACACCAGTGTAAAAATATATATATATATATATATATATATATATGGGTTTTATAAGAGTTATGTTGTAGGAAAAGTGATTGTGTAATGTTATAGAGATTCGTTTTGCGTGATTTAATTTTTTTGTTTTTTACTATAAAAAGTGCGGGCCCCACAAAATATTGTATGTGTAAAAAAAAAATTGTATCATGTTAAATGATTAATGCAAACCCATATATATATATATATCGATTCTTATTAATCTTATCGAGTTGGGCAGAAATATAACACCAAAACTCTCTCAATCAAATTTTTAATATAATTTTTAACACAATTGTGTACTTAAAAAATCGAACTTGAGATTAGTGATTAAACTAAAATAATTCTTTATCAATTGATGCATGTTCCTTGTCTTCACTCGGCTAAGTGGTGTTTTATTGGCGCTAGTTGCGCCATGGTTACTGTTCTAAGTCTAACTCCTAGCTTATGACGTTTATTAATTATTTGTAAAATCTTTGCATACTCTCCGGTCATTTGTTTTCTTGATGATTTAAAATTAACTTAATTACTGTATTTCATTGTGAAGTAATTATTTTCCTAAAATAGTGTAAGGCCTTCGTGTAAACTAGTTTTCTTTGAGTCAATTCCGGGTAATCCTACTTCTATGATCGTCGTCATCCTTTCTCACATCCTTCAATTTTTCTTAAAATATAGAAGAAGAAAAAACTCTTTGTGCTAGAAATCTCATAATCATATATATAAGATACGGATATAAGCTGTTGCAATAAAAATTGGTGTGATCTGTACCAAAAAATAAAATAAAATTGGTGTGATAATTAACTGATTAAACAAAAGGGAGTGGAACCTCCTATATTTTATTTAACATGACATGATCAGGAAAATCATAATCATATAAAAATGAATCAACTGTGATAATTAATAAAAGATGAGAATGAGAAAATATTAAAATAGATAATTACAAACTCATTATCATTGATTTATCTTTATATGATTATTACTAGCTTATAAACATAATGTTGGAAGTTGTTCCTCCATCAATGTTTGGCACAAGTACCAAGATGCTGGTACTCCCCATTTTTGGTGCAAGGCTCAAGGGTCACATCCCTTGAGTGATTTATCTCCCTCCCCTATATAAGCATATAGTGTGTGAGGTTGAGTGAGATGATGTGAGAGAGAAAATTTGAGAGAAAATTATTTGATTATTTGAGCAAAGCTTTATGCTTTGCATTTGAAAGATCTTTAGAGAGAGTTTGTGTGAAACATCTCTAGGGTAGTTTGATTATCACCAGTGTTGGAGAGGTTGAGTTAACCACCACATTGGTGTATTTGATTCTTTGTAACCATTATTTTCATAGTTGATTTTTGATCTGGACAAGGTCCCGTGAGTTTTTATTTCTTTATTGGAGAAAGTTTTCCCACGTTAAACTGGTTGTGTTCTTCTTCTCTCTCCTATTTGTTTTGATTTCTCGCTGCGCTGTCCGACCTGGTGATATTCACAGGCCGTGGTACTGCTGAGATCTGAGATCCAGATCTTGTTGACTGACTTCCGCACAAAAAGCTTCCTAGCCGAGTTTGAGGGAACCGAGTTCCTAACACACAAGAGTATCGATTTTGATTAACATAATCGTTAATTAGTCTTCCTTGCATGCTACTAGTACTAAGGATTCATAATAAATAGAGGGTTAATACTAAATGAAAAAAAAAACACTTAAAATGATGACAATAAAGACATAATAAAAATACCAAGTATAAAAAATAAATAACAAATATACTTAGATATTGAATTGTACGCAGATTTATGCAAAAAATAAAAATAACAAAAAATAAAAAAATCCAAGCTAACAGATTGTGAGAGCTTGCTTCCTAAGATTGACCAAATATCGTTGTGTACCACTTCTGTTTTACAGTCTTTGATGCAATAATAAGTATTTAAATAAGGAATAAACTACTCTCATGTTATATGTGATAAATTTCTCTCTTACACATCCTTCGATAATTGTGCCACCTTTTTTAGGTGGTGGAGCCTACAAGTTTGTGTCTATGAGATGAGATAACTTATCTCCTTTAACATAAGATTAATAAAACCCTTTAAATATAAACGTCTCCCTTTTTTTTCGGTGAAGTCAATATTCTTGTCAACTTGAGATATTTCCTTGAACTTATATCCAGGGTTTAAACTTTAAAACCCTTGGCCCGACGATCGATCCGGTCGAGATCAGGGATCATGGATTTACCTGTTCAACCAAAAGGTTATGGTTATTACGCTGATCTGATTTTATATATTAAGAAAATATAAATATATATATCCTATATGAAAATATTAAGAAAACAAATCATCAACCATCAAAGATTCAAAATATACCTAACATAATTTACTAATTACAACCACAAGTAAATATTACACAACCCAATTAAAGTATTAAGATACCAAAGTACAAAACTCATATAATACCAAAGTATCAAGATATCACAAGTCTATGTCGCTGCGAGAGAAAAGAACGAATAGATTTAGTTTTGCAAATATTTTTATTTTCTTTTTTTAATAAAATAATGTTATTTCATGGAATTTAAAAAAAAAAAAAACATGCAATTATCCCTTTAGACCCCTCTAACCCTAGAGTTACTAAAATCCAGTCGAATTTTGGAAGTTGAAGGATCGATATGTATATAGGGTCTAACTTGTGACCCCAACCCTTAAAGAAAAGGAATCATTCCAAAATGGGATGAGATTTTAAAACACCGTGTATAACACTTATATCATTCAAGTGAAGTTTCTACTTTCTATGCTCCGATGTAACGTAAGATATTTCGCACGTAGCTAAACCTTTTTCATTTTTATTCTCAAAACAAAAGTTTCTAGATCAATGCTATGCGTCTTTGCTCTGGCAGGATCTCGTTGTCGTTATATAGATATATGGGCCACATCGGCCATGAATTCATTCATGATAGTGTGATACATTGAACCCGTCCGCGGTTGAGATTTGTCTCTTTCACTTTTGACCAATTAAACATCCTCAGTTAATTGAATTATCTCTTTTGCTATTATTATATTATTATTAATAAAATAATATATTTTTGGCTTACTCAAATATTTATTAAAAGGATACTTTTTTAATAAATACAAATTTATTTTATTTATTAAAGGATATAATTACATATCTTTCATATAAACATTACAAAATAATTTCTTAAAATTATAAAATTATTTAGTTGCTTGAAAAATATTTTAATCCGTTCCATAGTTAATGCATTTATATACTTTAGTGCGGTGGTAGGCCCAAAAGATTTTATTTATGTATGCATATTTAATGGAGAGAGTTTGGGGACAGTGCCTCCAAAAAAAAAAAGTTAAACAAAGTTTTAAATCATTAAAAATAAAAAAATTATAAAGAAGGGATTTATATCCCTCATGTTACATGAACCAAATTTTTTGTCATCTTACGAAAAAGACAAGACCAATTTATTGTGTAACATCTCGGGCACTGACGAGAGCAGGGAGTGATCGCCGGTGCGCAAGGGCATGTGCACGAGGGCACAGACAAAAAACGGCTCCTGGAAGGCTTCCAGCGATGGGGTACATGAATGAATCGAATCAACACCTGAAAGAGAGAGATTCCATAGACTGTGCCGATATAGGACAGTACAATTGAGGATAGCTTATAAGAATTAATTGGTACTACCTATACTAACAAGATGCATCTACTTTTCGGTGGCACATAACGGAAGAACTCCATAGTTAAGCGTACTTGACCTGCAGTAATTCTAAGATGGATGACCTCCTGGGAAGATTTTTCGGGAAGTGCCCGAGTGAGGACAAAGTATTATGAAAAGTCTCATGTTAGTGTGTGGGATAGTCATTGATTCTTGAAGTGGCTGGGCGTTACAAGTGGTATCAGAGCAGGGCCTCTTTTCTAGTACGGTGTGGTTCGAGGATGAACCAGGCGGAAGCTGGTGGGCATGTAATAATCAATAATATCCTTATGATCAATGAAGTGGTGATTAAGAGAGGTTGAAGGCATAATAAATAAGTGTGTGTATATATATGTGTGTGTGTGGGAAAAGAGTTTACCATTTTAAATGATATAAAATAATGTCATTTCAGGAGAGAGATAGTCACAAAATAAATTTTTTATTTAAAATTTAAATTAAAAAAAAACCACTCACTTTCTCTCCCCCATGATTTGTATTTCTTATGTCTATCTCTCTCCTAAAATGACATAACTTATGTCATTTAAAATGACAAACATCAAACCCTATATATATATATATATATATATATATTCACCAAAATGTATTTATTACAAGTCGCCGTTAGAATACTTACTGGCTAGTAAGTATTCAAATACTTTTTTCCTATAATGAAAGTAATCGATTACTTTTCAAGAATTAATCGATTACTTATCAAGGAGTAATCAATTACTTTTTTCCTGTTGAATATTCGATTACCAGTCAAGAAAGTAATCGAGTATTTCTTGACAAAAGCTAATTAAATAGCACATTTAACTCTAAAAGCATTTTAACTTGCTTACAACCACTTTATATGAAAGGTCTTGACTTGACAACAAGTATCTGAAGTTAACCTTTACCATAGATTTTTCAAATTTCTTTCAAGTGTTTCAAAGCCATTAAGTTTACTTTGAGCTCTTTCATGCAATTTTGATCAACTACCTTTATATTTGAGTCTAAGTCTAATAAAAAAACTACTTGTAGGTTCTTGGACTTAGGTTCTTCCATTGTAATTTGATGTTTGATCTTTTTTTGGACTTGGTCATATATGTCTTAATGGATTATGCATGTGTTGACTTGTTCAATTGTCTTTCCTTGGACTTCTTTTTTGTTGTT
Source organism: Gastrolobium villosum (assembly GCA_032173675.1). Classification (NCBI taxonomy): domain Eukaryota; kingdom Viridiplantae; phylum Streptophyta; class Magnoliopsida; order Fabales; family Fabaceae; genus Gastrolobium; species Gastrolobium villosum. The sequence goes on from JAVKPL010009477.1 coordinate 26,626, forward strand.
ACAAATTGTATGACTCTTGAAGTCTCTTTCCATGCTTGTTTATTATCATCAAAAAATTTGCATCTCTGAATCTTCATTTTGAATGCATTAGTTCCACATCAAATATATTTATATTCATGTTGACCGTAAACACAATTAAATTAAATTATTATATAATTGTATATTTATCACTACTTTTATTTATTAATTTGAGATTATTTAGACACTTTTTATTCAAAAAAATAAAATTGTTATTTGTATCGTATTATATCAACGCATATAGTATATCAGCTGTGTCAATTTTGAATGTAACACCTTGTCGGCCGCCGATGTATTATCATAACATAAGGTATTAAGCGCATCATATTTAAACTACGAAGCAGAAACTACACGTGTAAAAGTAACACCTATACTTAGGTAACAAGATGAATAAACTTTTTCATTTCCTTATGAAATTACTCGTACATCAAGAGGGAGCTCATTAGTTAAATTCTCTACATGCATACTTCTTAGGCACCTTGCCTTAATCCATGCATTTCCTAGTACCCAAGCTATCACATTACTTGCATCCAATACATAATTTACAATACCTAGCAATCTGTTGCATATGTCTTTTATTGCACAACTTGCATCTCAAGATAAAATACCATAATGGTCTATTTCGTATTACGTCAATACACCATGACATTCAAATGCTAATATTATAAAACCCTATACACGTTTCTCTAAATATACATAGCTACTCTCCAAAATACTTAATCATCATATGCAGTTATATAAATATGATTACATGGCATTTACAACAAAATGGTAATCAAACTACACCTGCTGTGCATTAGCAATCTAACCTGACTTCTTGCCATGTGATGCTCCAACACCATCAGTATTTGTACCTGAAATATGATCCCCATATGAGATAAGATAATAATCTCAGTAAACTAGGGTTCCTTGAAGGATTCCTCCACCCCTACGTCCACTTCAGGTGTATAAGCAATAAAACAAATATAATACATCATATATATATATATATATATATGTGTGTGTGTGTGTGTATATATCAATGCAAATGTCTGTCAAACAAAGCAAGTCATCCTTCTAGCTAACATGTCATCATTAGAATGCTCATATGGCACCTCCAAGAAAAGTATGGGGTCCTTTCCCATGGTTTTACCCACTGAAGATTGCATCCACATAACTCTGGTCCCAAGGGAAGTCTATATTATAATTTGAAAGAAGTCTCAAAGTCTTCTTCTCCTAAAGCACTTCTGAAAAGAGTATGGGTTCCTCTTCTCAGGCATTAAACAGATAGTGCAAATAATTTTCTGGCCAAGCATCACATATAAGGCATCTTACCTCATATGCATCAAACAAACATATACACAATTTATGCGTAATATCACATTTCAATGCAATTACACACTAACTATCCAAACCATTCTCCCTCAGAGCATAGTGGAACATATAAGGGGACTAATCCTAAAGTCTGAAAGCTTACCTCAAGTAGGCTTCCTATTTGTAACACCCCGTGTATACCAGTTTGTTAACATGCCATCGTATTAAGCCACGCTTAATTAAAATTGCAGAATATCTTTTTCTTTTCAATTATGACGTCATTATCATTACCAAGTTGAATTACTTAATTCATTTCCAAAACATTTCCTGTATGTAAATGCAAGTAAACAACTAGCTAACTGAATAACCTCATATCATAAACAAATGAGTATCTAAGTCACGGAACTACAACACATAGTCCGGACAATATCCTGATACATTATTACAACTCGAATCTAAAATAAGACATAGTCAATTAATGTGGCATGGACAATCCCCATGCTCACCAAATAAGGCCACAACCCCAACATAGTCTCAACAACAACATCATAATCATAAAGCTAACAACAAAATAGCAACAGACATATCCAGCATCCAAGCATAATCATCATAAAAGTAGAAATATCACCTAAACTCCGGCCTACTGCCGCCCGAGGTATCAACCCCAACATTACCTGAACCTGAAATGGTGCCTGAAACGTGGGGTGAGATCTCTATAACAGAAATCTCACCTAAAATCCAAGCTCACTTACATTTGCAATATAAGTTCGAACACAGTTTAACAATATAAGTTCCAAAATCAGTGCAATGCAACAGATAACTATGTCATGTGTGTTATAACAATTCTACTGAACGGAGAAAATGTAAGAATACGTCTATTACCCACATCAGTACACGCCCATGCTGTACCCGCCCACAGGACCACCCCATGGCTTCCTGTCTAGGCGTAACACCACATACATATCATAAGGCAATTGCACTTAACAGCTCGTCAACATTTCAATAAAATAATACATGAAAAACACATCATGCATATAAACCACCCCCATGGGACACGGTGGAACCAAAAATGGCTAAACCGAGGGCACAGAAGCTTACCTTGCAAGCTAACTATCCAAGCCAAGAGTCCACACAAGCTCAAAGTCCACAAACAGCTTAATCACAATCTGTTATACAGTAATTCGTCATCAATAACCATTGCTCAATGTTACATTAAGTGATTAAAGCTTTCCATCTCATTTTAAGTCATTTTATGCAGTTTCTGCAAGAGGTATTCGAATACTCCTCGATGAGTATTCGAATACTCCAACTCTCCAGAAAATATTCGATTACTTTCTATAAAGTATTCTGTAAGAACTCGCACCGCTAATTAAGGTAATTAATTAAATAAATATGAGAATTAAGAAATAATTCCATAATTGACCCTAATAATTATTATGAGGTTTTAATCATTGTAGTAAGTGAGTAAAAATGTTGAAAGTCATTTTTCGGATCAAAAATGCAGATACCGGTTCTGCTACCCGGTATAGATGTGTACCAGTGAAGTATCCCGAAAAATTATGATAAGTGCATGATAATTACTAGAATAATATGTAGGACTTGTAAAACGAGTTTCAAGTCAAAATAATGAGAACTGGTGCCAGAACTGATACTGGCTATGGAAAAGCGCGTACCCGAAATGTGCTCCGAAAATAAAATAAAAATATGAAAAATCTTAAAAAAATGAGTAGGTTAAGATTCCAAAGTTTGGGATTAAAATACTTTTCGTAGCTATTAATGCTAATACTGCGTGTTAAATGCTAAACCGCTATAAATAGGCCCTTGCACATTAACTTAGGCTGATTCTTCTGCCACCTTACGTGAGAGAGTGGAGCCAGCTGCTGCCACCATCATTGCTTGGTCTTCCTTGCTTGATTTTGTGTCAAGTCTTCACATTTTCTTCCTTTTTCACCATCTAAACACTATGGGTGTGGTTGAGACTTGTGTGGGAGGAAAGCTTTGTGTTTCTAAGTTTAGAGACTGTTTGTGAGGGGTTGAGGGGCTGAGTTTGGTGAACCTTGTGGTGAGCACCATTTCCTTGAGTGTGGGAGCTACAAGGAGTGACCTTTGATGCCAAGAACCAACCTTTGTGTGTTATTTTAGAGTTAGGTCAAAGTCAGAATCTTGAGGAGCCATTGGTGAGCTCCAAGAGCCTTCCTTCCTCTGTTTTAAGCCTTGAGGTAAGCTACCTAACCATGATCATGAGTTTAACTTGCTTAAAGATTATATCTTGGTATGTTATTGGGTTTAACAAGTAACCAACACCTATACGAACCTGTAAATGCTTAAAAATGGATCCTTGGACTTGTATATGTTGTAAAAGTTGGACCTTTAAAGGATAACTTCGCCAAATACAGAAGCTGCATTCTGTCGCAAAATATTCGGATATGTGGTCGTGAAATATCCGGATAATGATATCCGGATATGGGATTCTGGATATCCGGATATGGCCAGTGAGATATCCGGATACTGATATCTGGATATGCCCCCGAAATATATCCGGATATTCTGGGATTTCGACGAATAGTGAGGTACTGTTCATACAAAACTGATCTATGGGTTTATGGACCCTAGTATGATGAAGTTGGACTTCTGTAATAACTTAACTAAGTCAAAATCAAGAGATTAAGGGCTTATGGCTTTGTGGGAAGCCTTAAGACGTAAAACGTAAAAGGAAAACGTGGTCTTTATGTTTATGTTTATGTGCTTTGAATATTGACATGATTGTCGGTCTACTCCAGATTGTGATTTCTGCTGTGTTGGACCTTGAGCTGTGAGGACTCTTGGCTGTGGATTGTTAGCTTGCAAGGTAAGCTTTCGTGTCCTCGGTTTAGCCATTGTTTGGTTCCACCATGTCCCATGGGGGTATGGTTTATATGCATGATGTGGTTTTCATGTATTATTTGTGAAATGCTATGGAGCTATATAAGTGCAATCTCTTATAATATGTTGTGGTGTTACGCCTAGACAGGAGACCAGGGGGTCGCTTGTAGGCAAGTTCAGCAAGGGCCGGTACTGTGTGGGTAATAGATGTATTCCTGCACTTTTCTCTGATCAGTAGAATAGTTAATTTAACACACATGTCCTGATTATATGCTGCATTGCACTATTTTGGAACTTATATTGGATATATGCTTTTGAACTTATATTTGCACATGTAAGTGAGCTTGGGTGGAAGATCCTTGAGGACCCCTTGTCTTACTGAGATTTCTTGTTTAGAGATCTCACCCCACGTTTGGGGACGCTTATTTCAGGTAGTGCTGGGGCTGATGCCTCTAGTGGCAGGAGGCCAGAGTTGAGTTAGAGTTTGCTGCTATTTACTATCATTATTGGATGGTGTTTATGTTTTCCGCCTTTATATTGATATTTGGGTTGAGACTTTTGCTGGGCTATGTTGCCTTATTTAGTGAGCATGGGATTTGTCCATGCCACATTGACTTGTCTTTATGTTTTCAAACATTAGTTGAATAATGTATCAGGATATTATCCGAACTACGTGTTGTAGATCCGTGACTTTAGATATTCACTTTATATTTATATATGAGGTATTCAGTTAGCTGTCTTGCAACTTTACATACAAGCAATGTTTTATGAAAATGAATTAAGTAATTCAATTTGGTAATGATAATGACATCATAATTGAATAGAAAAAGATATTCCGCAAAATTTTATTAAGCGTGGCTTAATACGATGACATGTTAACAAACCGGGTTAACACGGGGTGTTACATTTTATGGTATCAGAGCACTTTCTAGGGAAAAAGCCTGTATGTGTTGCAATAACTTAGGATGTTTGCTGAGAGTCTGTATCTTGTGTTCTCTCTGTTTGGTCTTATGATGATAATGCATATGTGACCATATTGCATGGGCCTAATCAACCCATTCTTTGTGTAACTTGTGCAGAGTCATGGTACAGCCAAGGGGGAACCAAGGTATTAGCGGGGATCAACCTGATCCTGTCCTGGCTGCATTGGCTGAAATGCAGGCGGCTCGACAAGCCGACCATGAGGCCAGGAGAGTGGCAAACCAGGCGATGCTGGACGCCGATAGAGAGGCGAACAGAACAGCCACTGCGGATATACTGGAGGAGAAACGGATGGCGAACATGACGATGATGAGAGTCATGTTAGAGGAGATGAGAGCTAGTCCTGCTGTTGGCCAGTGTCCTCCACCACCACCTTCATCGCCACCGCCTCCACCTCCACCTAGTCTATAGGATGACAGCCAGAGTCAGGTGGGTGAGGGCAGTCATCTTAAGGGGGCCATGCAGGCTGTCCCTGTACTAGTCGAGGACAGAGACGAGATCGAGCACAGGCTAAATGCTTTCCGTAAGGAGAAGCCACCTTCTTTTGATGGGCCTTCTGATCCCATTGTTGCTACCCGATGGTTACAGGCCCTGGACAAGATCTTCAGGGTGATTGATATGCGATCAGCATATAAGAAATTACAAGACGAAAAGAAGAAGAAAGGGACTCAATCTATGCAAGAAAGGCAGAAAAACTGATTAAAAGTATCCAAAGTCTAAATATCAGGAAAGATGCAGTAAAAGAAGGCATAAAGGGCAAAGAAGACCTAAAATCCCACGCTCACAGCGCGGGTCTGGCGCTCAAAGCGTGGGAAGCAAAAAATTGGCAGAAGAACCCGCGCTGAGAGCGCGAGATCTGTGCCATCAGCGCGGGTGGGCAAAAACAGACAGAACCTCCCACGCTCACAGCGCGGGTCTGGCGCTCAGAGCGTGGGAGGCGCGAAAAGATGAAATTCAAATTTAGCAAATTAGGCCAAGGTCTCTTATAAAAAGAGCCTCAACCTTGGAAGGAGACACCACCACAAGACCTAGAAGGAGGCAGATCCGGCTGGAGAAGGAAGGCGTTCTTCGCGTTCATCGTCCCGTTCTTGTAATCATCTTCTATTTTTATTTTCAGTTCATGTTGAAATCAGATCAGCGATCATGATGTTGATTGGCTAGATCTATTTCTATAGTCAGGGCCATGATCCCTTTGTGAACAATTGTTACAAGGATTGAATCATTATATGTGTTGATTTTAATATATTTCATCTTTATCTTGCGCGTATTGATATTATTTCTGTTAGATCTGATCAACCTAATAGGGGATGATATTCTGGGGATTAGGGTTCGCAATAGGAATATTGGAATACTGATCCTGAAAGGAGATAAAGATGACGCTCCATACATGTTCTAGGAATAGACTTGTATGGATTGCAGTCGTGGGATTTATCTACATAATGCTTATTCTCAGGCGGGATTAATAAGGGATTAGGGTTCCAACTGAATTAAAGGGTTAGATCACCAAGGGATTGGGATCTAACTAATTATTTCTAAAAGATGATAATTTGTCTAAGTTGTTAATTTCGATAAGTATTGTGAATCAATCCAAAGTAAAATTGGGAACAATTGGTGAATGTACCCTGGCTACAGTGTTCTTCATCACTTCTTCTACAAAAACATTTCTTTCATTTACTTATTTTAAATCTTTTTCGTAAAAACCTAAAAATAAGTCTTTACTTTTTAATTAGTTACCATATTGTGGAAACACAAATCGATTCATCTAACTTAAGAGGACTGGTTATCATAGTAGTTATTTTCCAATCCCTGTGGAGACGATCTTACTTATCACTTTTATTACTTGGAACGATCGGTATACTTGCCGATTACGCAACAAGTTTTTGGCGCCGTTGCCGGGGATCGTGTAATCAATATTACAAATAACCGTAGATTCTTGAGATTAGATTTTTTTTTATTTTTTATCTTGTTTTGTGTTGTTCAGGTGCTACTAATAATTTTCCCTGAGTTTTATGCGAGGCAGACTTCCACCTAAGGACTTTGTAATTGATTCTGAAATTGCAAGGACAGAAAAGCAGCTAAGGAAGGCTGCTAGACAGATCATTTGGGAAGATTCTAAGCACATACCTTTACAACCAATTCAAGAGATGGTAGAAAACAACAATGCTGGTCATGGACGAGGAGGAAATGCCAACAATCAACCTCCAAGACTGTTGAATACAATTCTGACTCCAGTATTCAACAGAGCTAACTCAAGCATAGTCAGGCCAAATGCGGAGGCCAACAACTTTGATTTGAAGCCATCATTGATTTCTTTGGTGGAGAGGGTTCAATTTTCTGGTGCTGATGATGAAGATCCTCATGAGTTCATAGACCGATTCCTAATGGTCTGTGATACAACTAAGCACAATGGAGTATCTACAGATGCTATCAGGCTCCGGTTGTTCCCTTTTGCTGTTAAGGGAAAAGCATTGAGGTGGATTGAACGACAGCCAACAAACAACATCCTTACATGGGAAGATTTGTCCAGCAAATTCTTTGTTCATTTCTTCTCTATGGAAAAATATAATCAGCTGGTGAATGAAATCACAAACTTTCGCCAGCTGGAAGGAGAATCACTCTGTGCAACATGGAACAGATTCCAGGAACTTAACAGGAAATATGCACATTATGAAGGAGATGATGATAGAAAAGTAGTGATATTCTTCAATGGAATCACTCCTGAAACAAGGATGATAATAAATAGTGCCGTTGGAGGTTTTATTCGGGAAAGTACATCTGAGCAGGCTATTGATTTGATCAAAAAGCTTGCAAGGAATGAAAATGAAAGTGTACTAGCTCCCACACAAAGAGCAGCAACAAAACCAGCAGATAGTGATGTAATATCATTATCTAAAAAGTTTGACAGTTTAAGTGAGAAATTTGACAAGTTTCAAGTGTCAAAGGTTCAAACAACTCCTCTGGTTTGTGATCAATACCAAGAAAGTCATGAATCCAGTGAGTGTCTGAATCCATCATCCGAAGATTCACTTCAACAATTACAAGTGAATGAAATCTGGTATGATCAGCGTCCTCCACAACAACAACAAAACTTCCAGCGAACTCAGAACTTCCCTGGTGGTAACAACAATTTTCAGCGGAGGACTTAAGGATCAGGTATGGATTTAAATCAACAGAATCATGCTCAATCTTCACAGAATCAACAAAAAGAGCCAGCTGAGTCGGAAAAAGCTTTTGCTCAAATGGCTAAGGCTTCTAATGAGATGACTCAACATACCAATGCTTTCATGGAGGAAACTAGAGCCAACAATAAAAACACAAATGCTTCCATAAAAAACCTGGAGAATCAAATAGGCCAGCTAGCCAAGCAATTTTTAGAAAGAATTCTAGGTACCTTTCCAAGCAATACAGTTATCAATCCAAAGGATGAATGTATGGCTATCACAACAAGAAGTGGTAAGACATTGACAGTTCCAACAAACCCACCGGTGAATTTGGAAGATACAACAAAGGGGAAAGAGGAACAAAATAAGGAAGGAATTGAATCAGAGATTGAGGTAATTGTACAAGAAAAAGAAACAGAAGTTGTGATTGAACAAGAACAGGTTGAAGAACAACCAGTTGTGGCAAAGAAAAAGCATGAGTTAAGCCACAAATATGTGATGTCTAAGGCACCCTATCCAGAAAGATTCAAGAAGGGAGCCTATAACAAACATTATGATAGATTCTTGGACATTTTCAAGAAGCTACATATCAATATTCCTTTTGCTGAAGCTCTAGCAAATATGCCTGGATATGCAAAATTTATGAAAGATCTTTTATCCAGGAAGCAAAAGCTGCAGGAATGCCAAACTGTAACACTCACTGAGGAGTGTGTAGTGCTTTTATCCAGCAGAAAATCCCAGATAAGCTTAGTGATCCAGGGAGTTTCAATATCCCTATTGCTATTGGTGATATTGGCATTGGAAAAGCTTTATGTGATCTTGGGGCTAGCATTAATCTGATAACTTGGGTAGCCCGTGGGATCAAGAGAATGTAGCCTACAAGGATGTACTCCAATTGGCTGATAGATACGTAAGGAAACCTAATGGTCTTGTGGAGAAGTCTATCCCTATAAGGTTGATAAGTTTCTGTTCCTGCTGACTTGTGGTGTTGGGATTGTGGAGAGGAATGAGGAACCAAGTACTGTAGGAAGACCTTTTTTGGCTACAGCCGACTTAATTGATGCTGAACAAGGGATGAATATCAACTAAGAATGAATGATGAGGAGATTATCTACAATGTTTCAGAAGCTATGAAGAAGACCTGCTGAGAATAATGATTGTTTCCAGGTTGATTCTTTTCATGAAACAATTGAGCACAAGAAAGAGCGGCCTAGAAGAGATTGATTATGAGTTGAAAGCTCGTGATCATATACCTTTTGAAAAAGAAGGAATTACTGTGGAGGTACTGAAGAAGAAAAGCTGAAGATGTAGAGGTTGCATCCCCTTGAGTTTAAGTGAAACCATTACCAGACACTTTAAAGTATGTGTTCTTGGGAGATGGTGATACTTGCTCCGGTAATCATCAACAAAGACCTGTTCCGAAGGTCAAGAGAAGGAGCTGGTTGAAGATTTTAAAAAGCTCACAACCGCAATAGGATTGGTGTATTACTGGATTGAAGGGCATAAATCCTTCTTTTTGTACACATAGATTCTCATGGAAGATGATATCAAACCCGTGAGACAACCCACAAAGAAGATTGAACCCAACAATGAAGGAGGTGGTAGAGAAAGGAGTATAAAGCTTCTTGATGCAGGAATGATCTAAATACTAATGCTGCGTGGGTAAGTTGGTTTCAACAGGTGCCAAAGAAAGGTGGTGTCAACGAGTTTAAATCCAAAGCAAGAGTCGGTACCCAACCAGAACTATCACAGGTTGGAGGATGTACTCAAATTACAGGAAATTGAACCAGCTACCACAGGAAGAGGTAACCTTAGGCTGCCACTTTATTGATTGGATGCCTAGAAAGACTAGCGGGCCACTCTTATAATTGCTTCTTGGATGGTTATTAAGGCTACAACCAAATACCTGTAGCTCCTGAAGACCAGGAAAATACAGCTTTTACTTTCCCATTTGGAGTCTTTGCATACAGAATCTCGTTCGCCCTCTGCAATCCACCTGCCATTCCAAAAGGTGTGTTTCTCCATTTATTTTTGATATGGTGGAGAAAGGTTTAGAGGTATTTATGGATGACTTCTCTGTTTTTGGTTCTAATTTTCGTCTTCTTTGTGAACAATTTTATAAAGTTTTGAAAAGATGTAATGAGACTAATTCATTTGATTGGGAAAAGTGCCATTTTGGTAACTGAAGGTATAGTGCTGGGACACAAAATCTCTAATGCAGGGATTGAAGTTGATAAAGAAAAATTAATGTTAATTGAACAACTTCCCATTCCCGTAAATGTAAATGCTGTTAGGAGTTACCCTGGGCATGCAGGTTTTACAGGCAGATTAATCAAGGATTTCTCCAAGGATCCCTAAACCAGTTCAGCCGACTCTTCAGTGAAGCTGAATTTGTGCTTGGTGATGCATGCTCGAAGGCATTCCATTTGTTAAAAGAGAAAAGCTAAGTACGCTACTGAATGGAACACTCCATTTGAACTCATATGTAACGCGCCGTGCTTATGCAATTGGTAGATGCACTTTGATCACATAGAGAAAAAAATTATTACATGTAGTTTGCTATCCTGCACAGAAGTTTTTGAATGATGCTAGCGTAATTATGCAACAACTAAGAAGGGGATTGTAGCAGTAGTTTATGCACTAGACAAATTTCAACCTTACTTGTAGTATCTAAAATCATTGTTTTCACTGACCATTCTGCTATTCAGTTTTTTGATGATGTGAAGCAGGATCCCAAACCACGCTGCTAGTAAATGCTTTATTCTTTTCAAGAGTTTGATTTTGGAGATCCGGGACAAAATTGAGATGAGAGAAAATAAAGTGGCTGATCATCTCTAGGAATTCAGGGAAAAAGGCCTACCAGATCATCAGAAAAA